>PITA01029378.1:0-18105 GCA_004023965.1 Spilogale gracilis | reverse complement strand
AAAGCAGGCAAATCTTAAATTTGACTTCAGGGAAGTGGATGGTTCTAAACAAATTCCAATCTTAGGTGTCTGATTTACAGCAGCAAGAACATGATGTATTGACATTTTAGCACTCTTTGTCCTCAATGTATTTGTGTAGCTTTAACTAATTAATCCTCATGATACTAAGCAGTGGATAAAGCTTATGTATTAAACATTGCATGTTCTTTTTAAAGCAATGACAATCCTTGTAAACGATGTGTCTGTTGCCAGAAATCCACATAAGTATTTTGGTTTTAAATTCCCTAAAGCTAAGAGAACTGTAATCTACCGCTGGAAGTTGACTTTTTCTCTGTTGCTTGGGACTTAGGTATTTTGACAGTACAGTTTCAGAAAGTGTTCTGTTATTTTTAAACCATGAGGTGTTCATTCTCTTCTCAGAGTTTATTTTGGATATTCCTACCAGGCTAGGCAGGGAAACCTGGATGAGTGTCTGTGAATAAGTGGCTGTGTCCCTTTAGCTCTGCATCTGTTCATGCTGTAGGCCACCAGCTGTTCTGATCCCTCTCCTACCTATCCAGTAGCAACGTGAAGAAGATCACATAAAATAATGGCACCACTCTCCCTAGAAACTATGCACTGATTTCCCACTGAACCTAAATATAATGTACACTCCTTACCATATCCAACACTTTCTTTCTTCTGGCCCCTGATAGCCTTTCCAAATTCTCCTCCTGACAGTCCTCCCCTCTTGCTTTCCATTCTTGTCACAAGGGACAACTTCTAGTATTTCAGACATACTGAACTCTGTCCTTGTCGCACATTTTCTCTGCCTGAATGTTTTTTCACCCACTTTTCATATACTTGACTCTGCATTTTCCAGGTCTCTGCTTAAATTTCAGAGAATACTACCCTTATTTTTTGCCCCTTCAAATAAGACCTGCTCCTATTCATTGTCTAAAAGGACCCCGATCACTTTTAAATGACATTTATTTTAAATGGTTTTTTAAATTTTTTTGAAGTTTCTTTACTTTTTTTTTTTTTTCTTTCTCTTAGGCTGATTAGTCTCTATGCCTCAATAAGTGAAGGAGCATTTGTGTTTTATTCACCATTGTATACTCAGTACTAGCTCAGAATAGATCCAAGGTAAGTCTCAATCATTTCTTAAGTATTAACTGAATGAATAAATAAATCTCAGTGTAAGTGCTTAGAATCTCTAACTACTAGTTTAATTAAAGAAAAGAACACTTAACAACAGGTTAGAAAGAACTGCCTTCTCTTGGTTTTTGCCCTTATTTGTCTCTCTTTGACTTAAGCCAAGTTGTTCTACATCTCTGGATGGCATCCCTCACTTAAAAAATACAAATAATGGAAATGTAATGCATGTGAACATATATTGTATAATACGAGTCAGCAAGTCACATACAAATACAAGGTGTTATGACTTATAATGACAAATTACATTTTTTAAAAGTGGGTAATTACCTAGATCCTTATTTTTTTTTTAGATCTTCACATTGTTAGAGACTTCCCAGTCCTTCAAGAGAGTACACAAGAGAGAATCAATGAAAATAAATACAATCTCTGTGGTCTGTTTTGATTTTCTTCTTTCCATCTCAGCTTGGTGGTGCCCTTCTTGCCACTCCTCCTAATTATCACATTTCCCCAATAGTTTAAATAACATGAAATTGCAACATAAGCTGGGTGTACTTGGTTTATGAGAAAACTTTTGGAAAGAGTAAAAATAAAATTAATGAAAACAGGTTTTTTTTAACCCTCATTTCTTTTGACACTTCTAAAGACTACTGTTATTTATTAGAGTGAAATAATTAATCCTGGGGCAAGGAAATTTTATTCATTGTCCAATCACGGTATCTGACCAATGGAATCATTAATGTATAATAGGAATTACTAATATTTGTAGTGTAGGTTTTTCTTTTATCTGAAATTGAAAGATCTTTAGGAAAAAAAAGAGGTGAAATTCCTGTCTTCTCAAATTGCACTATTCTCTATCTCAACCAGGGATTTAGTGAGGGTGAAATCTTATGGAAATGTATTAAAAATTAGAGGAATGTGACTCTTTCAAGAAAATTAATTTACCTCTCCTATTTCTCCCCACTACCCTATTAGAAGTATAATTGACTTGATGCACAGGTCATGCCAACCTCATTAAAGCTGTTAGCCCATAATGTGCAGGATCACAGATCTACATGTCTTCTTTTAAGCTTCCTTATGCCATGTACTTGGGATGCTGTGGAGTCTTGCCTGTGGTGGGATGTGCTTCATGAGGAGGCTTGGAGGCCATCTGTTTATTCTGGCATGAATTTCATTTACAAATTTGAAGACATGGTAGCAATTTGTTTTTAGTTTGTTTTCCAGTAATTAAAAATAAAAATGAGCTTCATTTTCTGTTTGTCTCACATATATTTGATTATTTCCATTTGTGAAACAAGCTCTCCAGTTGTGTCTCAAACACTGTTGATACGGGCTGAGTCTTCATCATTTTGGGCTGCTCTAACTAAAATACCATAATCTGGGTGGCTTAACAAAGCACATTTATTTGTAACATTTCTGAAACCTGGGAAGTCCATAATGAAGGTTCTTACAGATCCATTTTCTGTCAAGAACATTCTTCCTGTTTTGTAGACCGCCCTCTTTTCTTGATATCCTTGCATGACAAAGAGCAGAGATTGCAAGCAAGCTCTTTTGTGTTTCTTCTTCTTTTTTTTTTTAATTGTTACTAAATTTTTTTCCCAGTGTTCCAAGATTCATTCCCCATTCCCCACACCCAGTGCTCCATGCTTTAGGTGTCCCCAGTACCCACCACCAGGCTCTCCCATCCCTCCACCCCCCTCCCTCCAAGTCCCTCAGTTTGTTTCTGTGTCCAAAGTCTCTGTTGTTTCGTTTCCCTCCCTAGATTACCCTAGCTCCCATTTACTTTCCTTCTCCCACTGTCTTATAAGGACACTATTCCCATTCAGGAGAGCTTTACTCTCATGACCTAATTAGCTCCCAAAGGCCCTACTTTCTAATACCATCATATTGGGGGTTAGGATTTCAAGATAAGAATTTTAGAGAGATACACATATTCAGCCCATAGCAGGATATCAGCATCAAGGTGAGACTTGCAAAGTCCAACTAGAGTTGAAAACAGGGATAACTTGTTGGGAAAAGATGATCAGGCTGCCCAGACTCCACTGGGGAAGCCAAATGGGATACAGTCAGGGAAGGGTCAGCATCAGCAACCAATGGAAGTGTCATATTTGAACAACAGAAGCAAGGAACCTTGAGCCAATTGAAGGTCATAAGACCATGTACTGAGGGAGAGTAAGATTGCCCTGAGAGTAGGCATTTGATTCATTCTCATTCTAGAAAGATTTTTGTAGTTCATACTTTTCTTTTTAAGGTTCAAGGTCTCCTTTATATTAAAACATTCCAATTAACTGTGAAGAGTCAGTGTTCCAAGACCTACTTCTTGTGTTGGTTTCAGAGTTTCCTTCTGTACCAATTTCCAACAGTAGCCCACAGTGGTTGGATAGTGGGATTTTGACACAGAAACTTTAGTATTAAGATATCTTGAAGGGATTCCTATAACATATTCTTGGTATTATAATAGCATCAGGACACCAGTAGTTATACAACATCTCAGATTCTTTAAAAGGAAAAAAAAAGTCCTAATTTGTAGGATTTGCCTATTTCCCTGTAGTAAACACAGCATGACTGATTTAAAGTTACCAGAAGTTAAAATTCCTTAATATTTCACACTGGTGCTTTCTAGCTGATTCAAGTGGGCTCCAGCAATTGCCTTTTATATAAAGCTTCCAGAAACTGGAAGGAAAATGACTTAGTCGCAAATCTCCAAATTGTAACACAAAGTTAACCCCCAGTGCTTTATGCTCTGGATTTGAGTCCATTTATCCTGTTGGAAAATTTATTCTTACATGAATGTATCCTCTTTTTCTTCTGCCTGCATTGGTTTTTCACTGTCTGCTGACTCATTCTCAACAAGTAATAAACATCTTCTTAACCATCATTCATTCTTAAATAATAAGAAGCCTTCCTTTAGCCCCACAGTTTGCCATGATGCAAATTTTCTACTTCCTTTCCTAGCCAGACTTTGTAAAAGAATTGTATTTTATTGCTATATCCACTTCTCACACTCCAGAGATTCAAATAGTTATCAGTATCCTCCACACTGCCAAAATGAGTGGTCTCATCTTTATTTTTATCTTACTTAAACTTACAGCAGCTTCCGACAGGGCCAGCTACACTACCTTTTGGAAATCTCTTCTTCCCTTCATTTAATGGATGTTAAAATTAATGATGGCTTTCTTCCTATCTCTATGATCTCTTCTTTTTGACCTCAGCATTCCACATATTGGAGGGTTTCAATTATCCTTGAGTCTCTCTTTCCCTTTTTTTTCTTTTCCTACATGTTCACTATTGGGTCTCTAATTCAGTAGAATTGATACTGCTAAATCCTAATTTTTGCCCTCAATTCTTGACCTCTCCTCAGAATCTAGAGTTGTATACCCGACCTGGCACTTTCATTTGGATGCCTGATAGGCATTTGAAACTTAACATGACCTGAACAAAATTTTTTGTCTATATCAGATGTTGGCAGACTACAACTATAATTACAATCTAACCTCAAATAATTCTAAGTAAAAATTTTTGCAACATGATCACCCCATTTGTTTACATTTTGTCTGTAGATGATTTCACACTGCAATGTAGAGTTAATAGTTGCAGCCAAGACTGTATGGTCTGCAAATACTAAGATATTTACTGTCTGGCCCTTTACAGTAAGTTTGTCACCAGCTGGACTATACACCCAACCTGTTCTTTCTAAGTAAGCTTTATCTGATTGGATAATCCACCTTCTGTTCATTTCTCAGGCGAAATTCTCATAATTATACTTAATTTCTTTTTTTTCCCCCTTACCTACTGCATTCAGTGCATCAGCAGTTCCAATGGGCTTCACATTTAAAACAATTGCCAAATATTTCTATTTTTAAAATTCCAGTGTAATCACTATCATATGTTGCCTAAAGAGCCAAAACAACTTCTTTGTGGTTTCCACAAAGCTACTTGGTTGCCCTTTATAATCCCCCCCCCTTTTTAACCCCTATTGTAATCCTAATAGTCCTCTTAAATTATGGAAAAGTCTTTCTAAATCAGATATCAGATAGTCCCTTTCTCATTAAAAACTTCAGGAGATGATGCATTTCACGTGGATGAAATCTCTACTCCCTACTTTATATAACTTTTATATCAGTTAGATTCTTCCTCCCTCTGCAGTCAGCTCTCTTGTCCTTCCTTGCCCAGTGCATTCCAGCCTCACTGAGCTCTTGTTACAACATGCTATTTCTACTTCCAGGACTTTTCAGTAGCTTCTTCCCCTGTCTGGGATTCTCTGCCTGCATGAGTGCCTCCCACTGTTATCTCCTTCTCATCAATCAAGTACCATTTTAAATGTGATGTCCTTCAAGTGCCTTTTTTCTTAATCACTCAACCTAAAACAGCTACCGGTGCCCACAATTTCATACCACCAATGACCTATTTTAAAATTTTCTGCAAAGCATTGTTTACTAAAGGGAGAGCTTCTTATTTATATATTTATTTATTTGCTACTTCATTGTCTCTCCCAGATAGAATGTTAATTTCCTCAAGAATAGAAATCTTTTATTTCCTGTTCAATTAAGCTTTGCTTTTATTTAGAACAGTGCTTAATAGTGCTGGATGAATGGATAAATACTCAACTTTAGTATTCCAAAGTGGTTTTACAAGGATGCTTGAAGGATGTAAGCCAGGTTGGTTTCCCTAGACTAAATACGAAGGCAGAAGGTAGAGAAATGCATTGTACTGACTTAAGTGACATATGTATCCCTATGAAAAAATTTATTTGTTTTTACTGTGTATCTTCTTAAATATTTAAATATAAGCATAAAATCGGTTATAAATTCCTCTATTACTACCCATATAAAACAAATAGTATTTTAATATAATTAAGACATTTACTTTTTAGAATATTTTTGTTCTTTTCTATCCAATTCAAGATCTTTGAGGGCAGGGTCCATGTATAAATTTGCTTACTTATGTATCATCTGTGGTTATACATTGCATGGGACACAGATGGAGCATGGAAAAGATCTGTTGTAAATTAGTGTTGTAAAGTAAATAAAGGCATGGTTCATGCCATCATGGGAGTTGTCTTGTAGGATAGGCTTAAAGATGCAAATTAGTTATCCTTCCATTTTTTGGAAAACTCTAATGAACTCTGAGCTTCCACATTAATAGTGGACATCTGTTCATACTAGTCATGCCACATTCCTGAACACATTACAGTAACTCATTTAACCCTTAAAACAAACTTAAGAAGTATTACTATTATTAATCTTTTATTAAGACATGAGGTGTAAGGAGGAACAGAGTGATTATCTAGTTATGGCTAATGAGTAGCAAGAGCTAGGATTTGAAGTCAGTCTGATTGTATCTAGAGTCCAAGTTCCGTTTCCTCCAGTTAATCAATGAGTGGATGATCCTGTGCCATTAGCAGCATCCAGGGTCTCAGAATCGCAGGTTATATCCTATTAGAGTGGAACAGATTTGACTTATTAAGGTTGCATTCTTAAGGTTGCTTTTTTTTTTTTTTTTAAGAAAGCGTGCTTGTCTGCACGTATGAGCAGGAGGGAGCAGAGGGGCAGAGAGAGAGAGAGGGAGAGAACAAATCTTTTTTGAGGGGGGTGGGGTGGGGAGACACAAATTTTAAGCAAGTTTCACACGTTCCACACCTGCCACAGAGCCTGACATGGGACTTGAGGCTTGATCCCACAATCCTGAGATCATGACCTGGGCCAAAATCAAAGGGAGAGGCTTAACCCACTGAGCTACATAGGTGCCCTTAAGGTTGTATTTTTAACAAGAGAATCCTCTCCTACCACCTGATATAGTGGCTTTAAGCAGTTTTTTTTTGTTTTTTTTTGTTTTTTTTAATCTATGTTACTTACAAAACACTGAAGGTAAAAAACTTTAGCAGGGCTCTTGACCTACCCCTTCATTTTCTACTGAGGAATCCAGAACTCTGAGGAGATTGAAGTCACATGGCTATGTAGTGTCAGAACTAGGAGAAGAAACCAGAATCCTTTTGCTCTCCAAATTCTGCTTGCATTTAATGCCAAGGGAGATTTAATTTTTTTCATTCCTGGAGCAGAAAAGGAAAGATGTAACCTAAACGTTGTTGTTGTTATTGTTGGACTTTTCTTTACTTTTAGAATTATTGCCGGAATATGGCAATATGCTTGTCGGTTCTTGAAAAACAGAATCCTTCTGTATCTTTCAGATGATCCAGAATGTTTTTCATTCATGCATGCATATATCCACTCTCCTTTACATTTATTTATGTATTTATGTATTTATTTATTTATTTATTTAGCATTACTTGTATAGTATGTACAAAGCACTATACTAGGTAAGTGGTAAAGAAAGAATAATTCATTGTGATATTATTCATATTGAGTCTGTCTTCTCTTACATTTCATTTTGTAACTTGCCCTTTCAAAGGCAGACGGGTTATATTTTCTAAATGAAATAAATATAAAACACACACAAGAAAAATTATAGCATCAATGTGAAAAGTTGCTGTTGACTGTAGCACCTAGTTATTATTGTCTTAAAATTGCTTTGTTTCTACTTCTCCCAATATTATTAGCTAACATTATTGAGTGTCTAATATATAGCAAGCATTCTATTAAATGCTCCATGTATATTATGTAATTTAATCATCTTAAGAGTTCCACAAACAAATGTTCTGTTATCCATATTTACAGCTTTAGATCACATTCTTATTAAATGGTAAATACAGGATTTAAATCAAATGAGTTTTCTCTAAAGAGTTTATGCTTAACTGCATCATCAAACTGTCTGTAAGTTATTATCTTATATAGAATATATCACAAAACTGGCAGAGAATGTTTAAGAGTCTGTGAGTTATTTTACACTAAAACTATAAAAATGCATTTTTTCTTATTTTCTTCCTTTTTCATTTTTAAATTTAATTTTTCAGATTTAAAATATTGTAAGAAAAGATATATTAATGACTATATATATTTTTTCCCAGGGCACAAACTTACTACATTTCTTATTTTCTTATAACAAACATAATAATGATGGTTCAATATTACCTTCACTTCCCCTTTGCAGGATTTCCCACAAAATTCTATCCTATTACTGATAAAGACATGATTTTACTTAATCCACTAGTAAGCCATGATACCACATTTGGAAACCTTAAAGGACACTTAAACACTGTAAAACTTTTGTTTTTCTCCTTAAATGTAGTTCTATTTTAGAAAATGATGTTGCAAGGTTGTGCTTATTCCAGTTATGTATCACTTTTCAGAGTCCTATTTTGTAAAGGCTTTAACAACTCGAGAAATGTGAGTAAAAATGGCTGTTCTCCTCAGCTTGGAAGAAGGTTGAAGAAGGCATAAATAGCTGTCTACTCCCCTGATTTATTTTGAACCCTAGTACAACTGAGGCCCAAATATATTAGAAAGTGGTTGGCTGCAGTGGTGTTATTAAATTCTTTGTAGGATGCAAACATTGCTCATGGATTTTCTGGGGTTCGAGTTTGATTTCAATGGCACAAATGTAATTCCATATATATGGAATTATATATATATGGAAGATATGTGTGTGTGTGTGTGTGTGTGTATGTAATTTCAACCTCATGAGTAAGGCTTGGAACAAACAACTTCCATTATGCCTAATAGACATAGTGTGTGAGATAAGTTGTATCTACGCTGCTCATAAAGTATTGGTGATTGACCTACATTTTTAAGCCAAAAACATAAACTTTATTGTATTTTCAGGAGACATACACTGTCAGTTATCTATGCAATTTTCAGTGTTAAGTAGTTGTACTTTGAAAGATGAGTGAGTCTATAAATATAAGATAGATGTGACTACATTTAGACTTTGTAAAAGAATTGTGGGCGATGCATGCTCAGAAACCACCTGCTGCTGTACAAATACACTTTGGAGTTGATGGTTCAAGTTGTGGATTTTTTCCAAAGCAACATAGAAGTAACAAGGATTTGGCTCAGGATAAGGACATTTTACACTACTGTCACCAGCTGCTTTCTAAATACTTATTCTTAAATGCAGTATTCATACACCATGTAAGAAACAATGTGGTGTTGTTTTATTTTCATTGTATGTTTAACATGAACTCAAAAATGAAATACATCTAAACTCCATAACCTCCCCACTTACTGGTTAAAGTGTCAGAGTTGAGTACTCGTGGGATTCTTGATCTCATTTTCATTTTTGTGTTTCATAACTTCTGGCCTTCTGTTCCTTATTCGCATAGACAGTAGTGTCTAGTAATCAATCAACATACTGTATGTTTTATAATGACCATGTAATTAGCATCCCCTTTGCATTATTTCTGACCCCTCTCAGAGATTATAGAGATGTTGGTCACTTTGAGCATGAAATGAGACATACAACTTTGGGAGTTATAGGGCAAATTGAAAAGTTATAATTTATACTGGTACCTAGATTTATTGTTTCTGTTTTAGGGAAAAAAAACACTTAATTTCCCATTAGTCGTTGAAGTGATTTTTCAAAGCTCTTTGAAATTAGAAAGGTATTTAGTTTTTACTAACTCTTACCTGATTTTTTTTTCCTGGAGGGAAAGTAGTATGGATTTGAAATCCATTAAATAATACTTAATATATTCTTTTATCTGAACGTAGGATTAAATGTCACCTCTAGTTTTTAGCCATGTTTATCCTATTTTAGAGCAATGTTTTCTCAAATACCTCAGTTACCTTCAGATAAGCTACTTTCTAAGCGATATGCATTAACTCCCTTAAAATCAGTGATATTAAGGGCATCTCTGAAGCACTTAATATTTTTGTGAAGATTGACTTAGATGAAGCATGATTACTCATACAAAATACTGATATTGACTAATTATTCCTTGCTCTAGGATATAGATGTTTACCATGACATAC
This sequence comes from Spilogale gracilis, assembly GCA_004023965.1. Lineage (NCBI taxonomy): Eukaryota > Metazoa > Chordata > Mammalia > Carnivora > Mephitidae > Spilogale > Spilogale gracilis. Next base: position 8,104 of record PITA01029378.1, on the reverse strand, counting down.
CTTTGTTACTTTCATTGCTAGAGGTATTGCCATAGACAGTAAAACAAGTGAAATCAGAATTTGTTTCCACTGCCAAGTTTCATCATCTATCATCTAAAGTGCACTTGTTTTTTGTCATATTTTGCTAAGAAATTATTAGTGCTGGTTTGACTGAATTAAAATATGTCATTTGTCGGGACGCCTGGGTGGCTCAGTTGGTTAAGCGACTGCCTTCGGCTCAGGTCATGATCCTGGAGACCCGGGATCGAGTCCCACATCGGGCTCCTTGCTCAGCGGGAAGCCTGCTTCTCCCTCTCTCACTCCCCCTGCTTGTGTTCCCTCTCTGGCTGTGTTTCTCTCTGTCAAATAAATAAAAATCTTTAAAAAAAAAATAAAAAAATAAAAAAATAAATAAATAAATAAAATATGTCATTTGTATCTGAAATAGCAAAATGAAATCCTGGAGGAATGATGAGTTGCTGGAGAGATAATTGGAATGAGTAGACTATCTTAATTTATCATATTAAGAAATTTATTTCTGTGCTTTCAATCTCTATTCATATACACTGGGTCAAAAGGTAATGACATATGTACTCCTAGTATTAGATTTCTTTCAAGAGAATGTGTTTTCATATAACTCTTATTTATGACTAAAGAAAGAGTAAAAACATATATATGTATTTACAGTAGCCTGAACTAAGCAAAAGGTCAGTTTAAGAACATCATCCATGCTTATGTGATTAATTCTAAATGATATGTGTATATAAAGTAGGGACCATATAGCATATTTAGAATTATAAAGATGTCCCCCAAGATTTAATTTTTGTTTATTCAAACTAGTAATCTAGCTATGCTGTATAGAAATTTTGCAAATGAAGTTAAGATTACTGATCAAGTCATCTCAATTTAGGGAGGTTATTTTAGATTATCTGGGTGGGTTCACTAAACCACAGAGGTCCCAAAAAGCAAAAGACCAAGCAGATTATTCAGGCAGAAGACATGGGATAGAGACATGAGGCAGAGAGAGAAAAGAATCAGAGTGATTCGAAAATTCATTATTATTGTCTTTTTAAAAAGTTTTTATTTATTTATCTATTTATTTATTTATTAGAGAGAGAGGGAGAGAGCACACGCAGGGGGAGGGGCAAAAGGAGAGAGAGAAGCAGACTTCCCTGCTGGGCAGGGAGCCAGCCAGATGAGAGCTCAGTTCTGGAACTCCAAGATCATGACCTGAGCCAAAGGCAGACACTTAACAAACTGACCCACCCAGGCGCCACTTTACCACTGTTGGCTTTGAAGGCCAAAGAAGTAGCCTGGAAATGGGCCTTCAAAAGGTAAGAATGACCCATGTCAGACAACCAGCAATCAAGTGGAAACCTCATTCCTATGACTGTGTGTCACCAATGGGATCAGTTAAGCCACACTTTACCTGGACTTGGGACCCTACAGAACTGTGAGAGCGTACATTTCTATTATTCTAAGGCACTAACTTTGTGGTAATTTGTTTTGATAGCAGTGGAAAAATAATACACTATGTTTACCTGCAACTGCGATTCTTAAATAGGCAAACCTCACATATCTTTCTGGAGAAGTCCCACCTTTTGGCCTTTTTAACACAGTTCTACCTCTTTCGTGATGTGTCAGGCAATAAACTGACTTATGGAAAAGAACCAAAAAAATGCCAAGTAGACTCTAAATGGCCACTTTTATTTACTGTCAAGACCCAGTCTTTTCAGTATTTTTAACAAGTGTACTGGAGCCACAGTGACCTTTTCAGAATCCACATCCCTTCCAAGGTCCCATCTTCCCACTGTCCCTCTTCCTTAAACCCTTTTGGTGGCTTCCTTTTGCTCTTAGGAAAATGGGACACTTTTTTCTTTTCTTTTTTTTTTTAAAGTCCATGCCCAGTTTGGTGTTTACTTGCATCTCTGGGTTCATACTTATTTCTCTGTGATTTTGCCACATGCATATTTTCTTTGTATCTGAGCCCCTTTACCTGCTTGATGTAAAGCACTATCAATAGTTAACAGGATGGGCTCTGGAGTTATATTCTTTACATTTAAGTCCTGGATTTGAATTGCTACTTCTAAGTCTATGACCTCAGACGAAATATTTCTCTGTGCCTTAATTTTCTCATGTTATAATGGGGGAAGATTATAGTACCAACTTTATTGTCTACTTGGGCTGCCATAATAAAATACCAGACTGAGTGACAGCAACAGATTTCTTTCTCATAGTTCTAGAGGCTGGAAGTGCGAGATCAAGATGTCACTGATTTGGTTCCTGGTGGGACCTCTCTTTCAGGCTTGACAGCCACCTTCTTGCTGTGTTCTCACAGTCTTGGTGGGTATGTGTGATGAGAGAGAGAGATCACCCACTTATTTTTTTTTCCTTGTAGGGCACAATCTTATGGAATTACCACCCTACCCTTACTGCCTCATTTAACCTTGATTGCCTCCTAAAAGCCCTATCTCCAAATGCTGTTACACTGCAAGTTTAGGCTTCAGTACATGAATGTGAAAGGGATGCAGTTTAGTCTCTAACACCTCCTTTAGAGGGTTCTCATTCACAGAATTTACTTATTTATGTCACTTCCATTTTCTCTACGCTGTACATTTTTTTCACTGACTCATTGAATGAGTATCTGTGCCCTTCAGTAATCATCTGTGGAGAATTCTGGTTCTAGACATAAGCAGTCTTTAGATATTTAGATATTTTTCTTCTCATTGGGCCATGTAACTGTATACCTGCAGCTGTAAACATGAACTAGTCATCATTATTTTTTTAAATTTAACAAACATTTATTAGGTACTGACTGAATTTCAGAAACCAAGCATATATATATATATATATATATATATATATATATATATATATAAATATATTTGCTTCTCTATTGTATTTATAATAAATAAAATATATTTGCTTCTCTATTCTATTAATGATATGTTTGATTAGATTCAGCAGTAAGCATAGTAAATTTGACCAAATGTCCATGTACTGATAAACCAGTCATTAGAATTATTTTAACCAGTAGAGTTAGGTGGACTTAACTGAAAATTAAGCAAACCTTTATGCTAGAAGAGTGTTTTGTTTCATTTTAACACAATTAGTTTTGAAGGTTTATTTATAAGCTAAGCATATTAAAGAATTATAAGAAAATGCATAAAAAGCACCATGCACAGTGTATGGCTTATAATGAGTGTTTTTTGGTTTTGTTGTTCTGTTTTTAGTTTAGTTTTTTTTTTTTTTTTAATGATTGTTTGACTCCTACAAGGTGCTGATAATTTTCCTAGGAAACAGGACATATCAGAAACATTACAAGATTTGGTTCTAATAGAAGAAAGGGCTGTTGAACAAATAAAAAGCACAAGTTAAGTATCAACCGGGATGGCTGCTATTAAGATTGGAAAGGGAGAAAACAGAAAATGGTAGAAACAAGTAGGGTTGCTGAGCCACTTTTGATAAGGGGTAGCAGGAGATAAAGTAAAGGGGACAATTAGTTTGTCTCCTAGGGCACAGAGGATGAAAAGAGCTTGCCTAAAGCCAGGGTCTTTAGGGTCTTTTTATCCAAAAAACATCTTTCTCTCTGCAATTTCTTTCTTCATTGAAGATATTAGAAAACTGAACTTAATAATTTGGTTCAGCATTAGGTATACCAAAGTGATGAATTAGTATTATAAATATTTATGTTATTTTGTTCTTATTTCCACCAAAAAGGATAATTTAAAAAATTCTCCCTGGTTGTGGTGATATCGCACATAAAACAGAATCTTGATGTGTACTTCTTTACTTCTATTTTCTTTTGCACTAATTGTCTATTTACTGTAAAACTCAAGTTAATTTTCACTGTACAAAATTTTGCAAGTGTTGTTTTATGTGTTTAATTACATCAATTAATTATTTGCATGATTTAACAGCCCATAGGCTACCAAAGAAATGATCATTTTAAAAGCTTCATGTTGCTGACTACTTCTGAAGCAAAATTGGAAAAGATTCAACTTGGAGAATGATTGATATCTTAGTGATGTCTTTCTGTCATAAACCCAAGATATTTGAGAAAGACGTGCTATAATTTTTCCGCAGCATAATGAACTGCCAGATACCAACGTTTAAAAAATTTGAAGGTATTAAAAGGAGAATTGTGTACTAACAGTAAAACTTCACAAATATTCTACAATTTCTATTTTAGATAAAATAACTTTTGAACATCTTAATGGTCAACGGGAATTCAGAGCTATTTTATTCAGTGATTCAGACAACTAGAGAAAGCACCATTTTAATTGTAGGCAAACTATGTTTATGAAAAAAGTTCTTCAATAAGTATTAACTGTAGTGAGCATTCTGATGATGGCTATGCAAATATTAAACAGCCTCTACAATTATGTTTCTGTTTTCTTTTCAATATTGAATGTTTATATTCTTAAAGCATCCCTGATCAATAGCTTTTATTGACTTTGTTTTCTCCTTTCTCAGCTGTTCCTTTACTTGTTTTGCTTTATGCATTTCCTCATATGGTATTTTATTTATTTATTTCATTGTTGATGTGGGGGGAAAAGGTTGCCTGCTTTTTATTAACAGCTTGACTCATCAGCAGGCACTGAGGCTTAGCGCCAAGCAAGGAACACACAGACAAGCTTATTTTTTGCAGTACCGCTTTCAACCTTGAATACAGACCTCTGGGTAATGTCACGCTGGATTTTTGCTGAATGTTTGCTGAGGGCTTCTTTTATGCTTGTCTCAGCATTGGTTTAAAACAAGATCAGGACTAGGAAGAGCCAGGCTGCTTTCAAAAAGGTCTTTGCTCATTTGTCCTTTCTCTCCCAGACTTTTCAGCAACTCTGGGTTTCATGAATACTGAGCTGTGTCTTGACTTGCTAGACTCTGTGTGTATGGACTTGGTGATTTTAAAATTTTAAACATGACACATATTCAGTATGACTAGATTCAACCCATAATTTCTATGTGCAAGTCTCAAAACCTGGTCTCCCTAGTTTAGTCTTATCCGTGAAAGACAAGAACATACCATCCATTCTTTGTATAAGCCAGAAAATCAGGAGTCCTCCTTAACATCTTCCTTTTCTTCCACTGTGCAGTTCAACAAAAAATTCTGTTGCTCTTCATTTTTAAACATCCCACACGCATACATCTCCCTGGCCATCACCACTACTTTAGACGGTAACATCTCTTGTGCGGAGGGGAAAGCTTCCTAACTGGTTAATTGACAGCCACTTTTGTGTCTCTTTTAATTGCCTTCCCACCACATTTATCTGAATAAATATGTAATGATATCACCTGCTTCATTCCAACATATGAAACACTTCCAAGAATTCTCATTACAACTAATATGACCTAAAAAATCCCATATGTTTTAGCTCCTTTTAACAGTCTCACTTCAACCTATATGTCCCAACCACCTGTTTGGTTTCTCAGTTAGACCATATCCTTTCTATTGTAAAACCTTAGCTCCTACTGTTCCTTCTACCACACTTTTCCATTCAGACACACAGACATATACACATGCATAAAATCAATTTTTGCAAAATTGTTTCCTTCTTATTTATTCATGTTTTAGATTTTGGTTACAATGGATCCTTCTGTGGAAAACACTTAGCGCCCTTCCTAATTAGATCAATATCTCTCCAAAAGAATATATTGCATTTTTAATTTTACATTTATGTCTAGGATTTATTAGGTTCTGGGCTGAAATTTCTTTGAAGGTAGACTCTATATTTTTTTTCATTTAATATCTGGTCCTTGATATACGGCTTATTGTCTGACATAATATCCGTTCCATAAATATATATGAAATAAATTAATGGACTTTATTTAGTACATGTAGAAGAAGTATAACCTATTTTCTAACTAACGTTTATTCATATATTTGAGAAGAACGATCATTCTTCCCATTCTGACTTGGACCTTCTTCAGAAATAATGACCTTCATTTATTCAGTCAATCTTTATATTAAATGCTTTTGTGGCTCCTTATAATCTTAATCATCCCTCCCTGAGTATGCTTTTCATTGTCTAGGTAAAATACAGATATCTATGAAAATGACTTGCCTAGAAATGAACCCAATAACTAAGCAACATTTTTTTTTCTGTATATATGTCTCTCAACTTCCCTGTTCATTCAGTTTTGTGGAGAATAGAAGATTAGGTTATAAAATAGCCATCCTAGAACTACTGTTAGACTAGCCACCTCAATCTGTTTTACCAGGCAACGTTTATTTAATTTTTCTGACATAATTCCCAATATGTTTTAGCATACAGTAGTTCTGTCTTATCCACTTTGCTTAGTTTCAACTACAGTGAACTTAGAACCATAATCCTATCACAGAATATCTGAATGTAAAGTCTTTTATTTTGATCACTTTGTTTTTGAAATGAGGAAATGGAGTCCCAAGAAACCAAAATTATGTGCTAAAGCTCTGGGAAACATCACAGTTAGAACTGAAATACAGCTCTCCTGATTTCTAGCCCAGAAAAGGTTTAAAGATGTAGCAAAGATGACTAATGATTAGAATAAAATGTAGGAAGAGTTTTAAAGAAACTTTCATTTGTTTGCGTTACTTTGTACCTATTTTATACCCACTATTCAGGATTCTGTTTCATTTTGTCTGAGTTGGAATCTGGCTATCAGTAGGAAGAAAAAAAAAATCCCATAGTGATTCTTTTAATCCTCCAATTGATAGAGCTAGTATACTAAACAACTAGTCTTTTAGTAAGCTACTATTATAGTAGCTATTAAAATAATGATTATGGTGATGATGCTGATAATTAGATACCAGAGAGGAAAGTCACTCAGTACTTATATAAAATTGAAAAGATTCCTAAATTTTACAAAGTTTAAATATATAGCAGTATATGAACATTTAGGAAAACTGTGTTTCTTCTTTAGACTGGGATCCCTCTATATTAGTACCCCCTTTGATTTCCAGTAATTTGTTATTTCTATGATTAAGAAGAGTCAAACCTCCCCATTCTATTTTTGATCTTCCCAGCCGCCAATTGTGAGAATGTGTGCCACACCACCCATATGTTCGTCTCCAGATGGCTAGCCTGCTTCTCTCAGTTCCCCCACCTGTCTGGGCCAAAGGCATGCTGTGCTCACAACCCCGTGTATAACATGGAAGATGCTGCTGCCTGCTGTCATCCTCACACTTTCATGTCCACAGCTTTGCAAGGGAACAAGGGAGGAGAGAAAGAAAGAGAGGCAGGAGTGAAGAGAAGGAAAAGAGAGTTAAGGGAGGAGAAGGAGATAGGAAAGAAGAAAAGGCCAGTGAGGAAGGGAGAGAAATATTACAATTCAAAAGAAAAGTGTATATTTTGTGATGCTTTATTGTTATTTTGACTAAGGAAATGAATACTGTGCACTCAAATATAAAGTCAATGTCCCTTAGATATTGTCACATGAGACAAAACACAAACTCCTTCTTGTTCTGACATTAGAGCTGATGCTATATTGAACTGGCCCTGGAAGAGAATGATGGTGGATAAAAAGCTTCAAGGGGTTTTATGTTGTTTTCTATGGAAGACAGACCATACATTTGTGTGAGGTGTCTCATGTACATTGCTAAGAAATCACATGCAAGATATAAAGCACAAGTTGCTAACATATAGAAGCATCATGTGTTTGAGTTGCAACTCAGGCAGAAACTCTAGGATAAAGGAGAGATGAAAAAATCATAGAGGGGAATTTCCTCTCCTTTAACTTTATTTCCCTGCTGCTTTTAAACCTGCTGTTTCTGCAAGTGCCGTCCTCAGATAACCTATGTCAGAATCACTTTGGACAGTCAAAGAGAACCATGCAATAACTGTTTAATCTGGGCAGTTGTAAAAACTTGTCATAAAGAGGCCCAAAGTCTCTCTTTCTTTTTTTTTTTTTTAATTGTTACTAAATTTTTTTTTCCCAATGTTCCAGGATTCATTCCCCATTCCCCACACCCAGTGCTCCACGCTTTAGGTGTCCCCAGTACCCACCACCAGGCTCTCCCATCCCTCCACCCCCCTCCCTCCAAGTCCCTCAGTTTGTTTCTGTGTCCAAAGTCTCTGTTGTTTCGTTTCCCTCCCTGGATTACCCTAGTTCCCATTTACTTTCCTTCTCCCACTGTCCTCCAGGT
>PITA01029377.1:0-17987 GCA_004023965.1 Spilogale gracilis | reverse complement strand
GCCTCCATCAGAAAGGATGAATATCCAACTTTTGTAGCAATATGGACTGGACTGGAAGAGATTATGCTGAGTGAAATAAGCCAAGTAGAGAAAGTCAAGTATCACATGGTTTCACTTACTTGCGGTGCATGAGGGGTAACCTGGAGGACAGTGGGAGAAGGAAAGTAAATGGGAAGTAGGGTAATCCAGGGAGAGAAACGAAACAGAGACTTTGGACACAGAAACAAACTGAGGGACTTGGAGGGAGGGGGGTGGAGGGATGGGAAAGCCTGGTGGTGGGTATTGGGGGCACCTATTGCGTGGAGCACTGGGTGTGGGGAATGGGGAATGAATCTTGGAACATTTGAAAAAAAAATTAATTAACAATAAAAAAAAGAAAAAGAAAGAAAAAAATGAAAAAAAAAAGATATAGGTGTTCTTTTGGTTGCTCCTTGTGGCATTCAAAAAGGTTCTACAAGAAAGAAACAAGTTTTGGATAGTGAAGCTGATCCATCTGAAAACAGGCAAAAAAGAAAATACAGCTTTCCTAGTAGGACCACTGCAGCCTACGTTCCAAGATAGTTGAATCAGACAACAGTGTAATGTGGACAAAGTCCAGATACCTGCCCCAAGGTGAAGGTAAGACCACTTAAGGAAGAAACCTCAGAGCAGCCAAGCCTGATCCTCCCAGCCTTTTCTAAGCACCTCAGGCTGAACATTCCCTGCCTGGAAAGAATACCAAGTATCTCCACAGACCCTCTCTATCCCAGGTTATTGTTTTGAATAATCCTAAAGCAGAAACCAAGGACGGTCATTAAGCTCAGAGCCCGGGGATTGGACTTAGAAACAAGGACTGAAAAGCCACCTACCCTGAAATCTACTGTTTGGTAAGTGTCCTCTTTAATCATTAGTTTATAGAACTGACCAGAGGCAAAGAGATCCCCAAACTTCTAATTTGATAAAGGAATCATCTTGCTGGAGAAACTTCCAGCTCCACAGTCAAAGACCCGAGGGCTTACCCCACCATATACCTAGGCTACCATCAGGAAGGAGGTTACCACACCCCCAGAAGGGGACTCCTTCCCTGTACCCTACTCAGATGTGGGCAGGACAAGGGGGACAAGATTTATCTTCCCAGAGAGCAGAAACCAGGGGAAGCAGAAATGTGGCCCAAGCAACTCACTCCTTCATCAGAATGGGGAGCCCCAACTTTCTCCTCTCTAGCAGAATGTGGAGAGATATGCAACAAATTGGGAACCACCGTGGGTGATTTCTCCCCTTCCTATTCTTTTGTTTAAAGATTTTTTAATTTATTTTAGAGAGAGGGAGAAAGATGGAGAGTGCAAGTGAGTGAAGGAGCAGAGGAAGAAGGACAAGCAGACTCCCTGCTGAGCATGGAGCCTGATATGGGGCTCAATGCCAGGACCCTGAGATCATGACCTGAGCAGAAATCAAGAGTTGACACTTAACTGATTGAGCCACGCAGGCTCCCTCCCCCTTCCTTTTCTAAATTGACATGGTATTAAGGTATTCTGTTATTATTCTCATCTTGTATTGGGACTATTGGGGGTGAGTCATGTTCTCATGACTTTAACTGCAGGTGAAATTATGAATTAAGAAATGCCACATCCAGAAATGAATAAAAACAAAGACCATCATTCAGAGGTATTGCACTTAAAGCTTAATACAAAACAAGGATGAGACTTTGGGTGTCTCCTTTGAGAAGGGGGTAAGTGCCTTTGGCACAGTGCATGTGATAGTGACACAGGGGGCGTTTTTGCAAGTAAATTAACGAAAGAAGAGCATGTGTGGATGCTGAGTAGCTGGGGAGGGCTAAGGTAGGGGGAGGGGTTGGACTACAGTACCTAGGTTGTTTTGCATACTTTGTGCATCATTTTCCCATATTCTGGTGAAATCGGTAACACTGGGATGACAATCTGGGCATGATGAATTTTCAGTCCTTTGGGCCATTTCTCCAAAATGAAAATTGCTAGATCAGAGGTTATGAACAGTTTCATGGCTCTTACTAAATATTTCAAAACTGCTTCCCAAGAGGGTTCAAGCAATTAGCATTCTTACAAGAAGGTGGGACACTCTTCCTGGATATGTCATCAACCACTTCTGAAGTTTGATGCTCCATGAATACATCCTTCAGTCTTGAATGTATAAATGAGCCTCTATGGTGATGATCCTTTATGTAGAATGACTAAGGATTGTCTCCCAAGGGGCACCTTGGAGGCTCAGTCAGTTGAGTATCCGCCTCTTGTTTTTAGCTCAGGTCATGATCTCAGCGATGTGAGACCGAGCCCCATGGTGGGTTCTGCACTCAGTAGGGAGTCTGCTTGCAGATTCTCTTCCTCTGCTCCTCCCCCTTGGAGTGCACTCTCTCTCTCTTTCTCTCTCAAATAAATAAATCTTTAAAAAAAAAAGAATTTCCCCCCCAAAGGTTTTTTTGATTCATGTGATAAAGTTGCACCCCCAAACTGGATTTTTCCCAGTTTCCTTTAGGTCAATTCTGCTGCCTCCACCAGAAGAATTAATGCATTTATTTCTCCTCGGAGGGCAGCGATTTTCTGGTTGCAGCCCTGAGAATCATGCCACTTCCAGCCCTTTCTTCTCAAGCATTTCATTCAATCAGAATTATCTGAGATGGCACCTGAGACATCAAAATCTACTCTACCATGGCACGGCAGGAAGCATCCCATGGCCCTAGGTAGATACACTATATAGATGATCAGCTTAGTCGCATCTTACTTGCACAAATTAGCTCTTAAGTCACAATTTTATGACTTTTGGAAACATAAAGATTTTAAACCTGAAACTCTGAAAGATATATGCTTGGGAGAGTGATTAGTCCTAAACTCACTGTCTGCAGAGAAGGAAATGGGATCTCATAAGGCTAGGGGCCAAGTACACACAATTAGTAAGCCATGAACTTGGAATGCCAGTCAGTGCTCCCTATAAGTTAAGCTTCTGCCTTGTTCCGGCCCATTTCACTTCAGGCTGGGCAGCTTCTCTCCCTCAGCCCTGGCCCTTGGTCCTGTCTCGGCCTGCTCCAGGGACAATTGCTCTGAATCCAATAGCAATAGGATCTATGATGGCTCCTAACAGAGAAGTTATTCATTGCCTGGGTCACACAACCAGAAATATCCAGCTGCCCTCTCCTCTAGGCTCCACAGCCTAAGATTGGGGTTACTTTCAAAGCTGGGACAGATCCTTCTCCCTGAAAACCCTTTTCAGGTCAGGAGCTTGGAAACACCCTTCTGTCTTACCATATTTTCCTCCCTCCAGCTCTCCCCTCAGTGCTCCATCTGTAGGGAAGGAAAAACTCTTCCTCTAGCCTTCAATGTCTTCTAGCTGGGATAAGAATGAAATCAACATGAGACAGATTAACAGGAGACAAAAACAAAAATTTTATTACACATGTAGGGAGAATCAGTAATGGAATGAAGACCTAAAGAAATGACCAGGGCGCCTGGGTGGCTCAGTGGGTTAAAGCCTCTGCCTTCGGCTCGGGTCATGATCTCAGGATCCTGGGATCGAGGCCCGCATTGGGCTCTCTGCTCAGCAGGGAGCCTGCTTCCTCCTCTCTCTCTCTCTGCCTGTCTCTCTGCCTACTTATGATCTCTCTCTGTCTCTCAAATAAATAAATAAAATCTTTTTAAACAAAAGAAATGACCAAGGCAGATAGTTTTTATCCCTTTTAGACAAAGAGACGATAAATCTGTGAGGCACTGGCAGGGCAAAGAAAACTTAACTTTGGGAGCTTCAGTGAGGAAGGAATTCTAAACAGAATTTGGGCAAGGGTCGTACATTAGGACAAAGTAACAAGCATTGTTTCTACAGCCCTTCCTGCTTTGAATTCCCCACCTCCGTCAGTAAAGATGTCTCTTGGCCTCCTGGTCCAGGAAAGTCCCCAATCCCATGGGAGATTTTGTTTCTGCTTTCAAAGGGACAGAGGAAGTTCTGAGTGTCCTTCTCACACAGGCTGTCTCTTCAGGTACAAGGACTACCCCAGGCTCAGTGCCCTCTTTGACGAATCTCGGGGAAGGTATGGGGGAAAGGAATGCCTTTCATCGGTCTGGTACTTCCTAGTTTCAATCCAGCAAACCCTCAGATCAATGGATTTTATATTTCTTTTGGCCACAAGCCACCTCAGGAAACTGATGAAAGCAGTGGACCCTCTCCCCATTCACATGAGCACAAAACTGCATCTACAGTTTTAGGGTCATCAAAGACGATCTGAAGCCTATCCACGGTCAACAGATCATTGTGGGGGATTTGATCACAGTGGTTACTTCCTGGTCTTAAGCAGAGATACTTTCCAATAATTATGGGAGAATTTGAACCCTGCAGGTTACTTCCTGGTCTCAAACAAAACATGAATAATTGTTGTGTCTGGAGTGGGAGGTGGGGAATTTTATCCGTGGCAGGTTTTTTTCCTCCGCTTATTCACAGATGGCCTTCGAAATAATTGGGGGGATGTTATCACTGCAGGTGGCTACCCAAAGCCTTCCTGCTAATGTACTTCTGGGGCCCAGGATGCATTTTTCTACATGGTCAAAAATAGTTTCAGGCTCCAGATTGGCCTGAAACAGTGGGCACGGAAATCTGCTTATGATGGCTTCTGGTTAGCTATTAGTATTAAAGATGAGTTAACCCACAGTTATTTTTGCAAAGAGTAGTAGAGTCAGGCACCAAAGGTCAAATTGTGAATCTATAAAAGCTCTTACAAAAGTTTTTTGAATGTCACTAAGATGAAATGTGAAAGACGGCATATCAAATAAAAGGGACATCAATGTTTTATACAGGTCTTAAACTAGAAATTGTCATAAATAGTTCTGTGAAATTTCTATCTACCATCCCTTAATCACTAGACCATTTTCAGGAACTCCTCCCCCATTTGATCTGTAGTTGTACTATTTATTTTTAAAATAACACTCCTGCGGTGCCTGGGTTGTTCAGTCATTGGGCATCTGCCTTCGGCTCAGGTCATGATCCCAGAGTCCCAGGATCAAGCCCCGCATCGGGCTCCGGGCTCGGCGGGAACCTGCTTCTCCCTCTCTCACTCCCCCTTGCTTGTGTTCCCTCTCTAGCTGTGTTTCTCTCTGTCAAATAAATAAATAAAATCTTTAAAACAATAAAATAAAATAACACTCTTGTGGGGTGCCTGGCTGGCTCAGTCAGTAGAGCATGTGACTCTTGATCTCAGGGTTGTGAGTTCAAGCCCCACGTTGGGGTAGAATTTACTTAATAATACTAAAAAAGTAATACTCTTCTAAAAATTTAATTGGATAGAAACACTATAAAGTGAAAAGCAAAAGTCGCTCAAATCTCACTCCCCACTCACATCATCACTATTAATGGAAGGATATTTGGACCGCTTTCCATTTTGGCTTTTTTTTTTAGGCTTATTTTCTAGGTGCATGGTTTTTATAGCTACAGAGATTGCAACATTTGGATTTGAAGACTCCCGTGAAGCTGGGGAGAAGAGGATAGGAATAGGTCAAGTTTAAAAGCGACAAACCCTCTGTGCTTACTGTGCTTCAGCACTTTTTCTCGAATCAAAGCTCTTCAGGTTGTTGCAAGCCTTGGGTGAACATTCATGAAGGTCCTCACGCTGCCATCCCAGACTTCCTCTCACTGCTATCCAAGCCTTTTGTGTTTCTCAGCTGTTAGAAAATCGGGAGCCACTTGGCAAGGAACTGTGGATGGCCTCTAGAAGTTGAGAGTGATTCCCAGCTGACAGCTGGCAAGAATGTCCTAAAGCCGGGCGCCTGGGTGGCTCAGTGGGTTAAAGCCTCCACCTTCAGCTCAGGTCATGATCTCAGGGTCCTGGGATCAAGGCCCGCATCCATCTCTCTGCTCCACAGGGAGCCTGCTTCCTCCTCTCTCTGCCTGCCTCTCTGCCTACTTGTGATCTCTCTCTCTGTCAAATAAATAAATAAAATCTTAAAGAAAAGAATGTCCTAAACCCACAAGGAAAAGAATTCTGGTAACAACTAGGGAGCTTTGCAAAAGGATCCTGAGCCTCGAATGAAAATCGCAGCCTGGGGGCGCCTGGGTGGCTCAGTTGGTTAAGCCACTGCCTTCGGCTCAGGTCATGATCCCAGAGACCCGGGATCGAGCCCCACATCGGGCTCCCTGCTCGGCGGGAAGCCTGCTTCTCCCTCTCTCACTCCCCCTGCTTGTTTTCCCTCTCTGGCTGTGTTTCTCTCTGTCAAATAAATAAAACCTTTAGAAAAAAAAAGAAAAGAAAAAAGAAAATCACAGCCTGGTTTTGACCCAAAGCCGAGGACCCAACTAACCTGTTCCCTGACTCCTGACCTTTGTCCTTTTTATCCTTGATCTGCCCCTTCTCCCACCAAGGCCCCAATTCAGAACCGATATCCTTAATCCAGAATATTGAAGGGGGCTTTGCCATAACAGAGCTAGTTTTGCACAAATATCTTCTGTGATGCATGAAATATATATATTTTTTATATTAAATATTTTGTTTATTTCTTTGACAGACAGAAACACAGCTAGAGAAGGAACACAGCAGGGCGAGTGAGAGAGGGAGAAGCAGGCTTCCCCCTGAGCAGGGAGCCCAATATGGGACTCGATCCCGGATCTCCGGGATCATGACCTGAGCCGAAGGTAGTCGCTTAACGACTGAGCCACCCAGGCGCCCCAAGGATTGTTTTTCTCGAAGTTGCACCTCTTATGCCCCTCAGAGTACTAATAGGCACACATAATTTACAGAAGCCTGGAGAAATTAGTCTAGTCAAGGGGTCATTGTTCATCAGCTTCACTCAGCAGCTAGTTAGTGTTATTCCAATAACCTGACACAGACGACTAAGCGGTCCCTGTTCCCAGATACACTCTGCTCTCGAACAGGAACAACTGCAATCCTGAGATTTATCCCAATTCTTAAAACCTCGCCGGACAGACGAAGGCTTGTACAGATGAGCAGCCGTGGGTGGCTACTGATAAGCCGCCTCATCACACCAGCAGTCGCGGAGGCTGCACACCAGACCTCTCATCTGGAGACATGCATGGACTTGAGTTGGGGAATGTTCCTAACAGCTTCTTAACATAAATCATTCACCTCCCACAAATCATGCCCCAAATGCTTCTTCAAGTCCTTTCAAGAGGTCGTGGGCTCCTCCCTGCTCCGTACCCACCCAACTCCTTCCTGACCTTCTGCTCCACAGCTTTGAAGCGCCCTGAGGCTGCTCAGACCAAGCCTGGGAGGAGGGAAGAAGGGGCTGGGCTTTGCTTCCTTCCCTCCGCACCCCCTCCATCTGCTGGTAGACTGTTGCATTTCGGGCGTGGATGGAGAGTCTTTACGGAGGGATCCGATCCTGCGATCCTGGGACAGGACACACCACAACTGCCAGGAACCCCCATTCCTGGTTTTACCCAGGCCGGTGTGGCCCAAGACAAGGGCTACATGAAGCATTCCCAGCCTCGTGGGGCATGCCTGTGGGATCAGGAATCAAAAATCTAAAGCTTTCTGTTTACGAATATTCTGGTGTATCCATTATGGTTTAAAATAGTCTTTAGAAGGAACAGGGCTAAATGTCTGTCGTCGGTGGCAGGGACTCTGCCTCACAGACAGCTTTGGCGGAGGCAGAAGCAACTGATGATCAAATGGCCAAGGATGCAGACAGCAGTCCCCACCGCGCTCATCCCAGAACCTGCCAGAAACTGCAATCCTACTCTTGAACTCCAATCTGCCTGGGGACACCCTGATGTCAAATGTCTACCCTCTTAGGATTTGGCCCATAAGGCTTTGGCCCATGAGGCTGCCCGACTCATGAAAGACAGTTTTTAGCAAGGACTGGGGTGAAGAATGTGTCGAGAGGGGGGAGTAGTGGGGACACTGTTGTCCCCAGTTCTGGAGGAACTTGGTACTAGGTGAGGAAGTTATAGATTTAGATGCAGTGACATGGGACAGGGTCCTGCTAGTAGCACTAGGCAGAAGGCTGGGGCTTGGTCGCAGAAACGAAGCATGAGCCCGGCCTCTGGGACCAGGGGGGAGAGCTGCACAGTTGATAAGGACAGTGCAGAAATGCCTGGACTAAAGCTCAGGCAACCTGGCCCCCCCACCTCGGATCTCCCATCTGTTCCCCGTTGTCTGTGCCTGTCCCTGTGAGCCTGCTTTAGATCAGTCGTAAAACCAGGAAGCTCACTTATGGGGCCTCTGGAGCCTCCAGCTACCCCAAAGCCATGCTTTCAAACTCTCATGTGGGGGGCTCGGAGTCACCAACTCCCAGGTGATACTGTTGCTACTGCTACTAGTCTCTAGACCACACTTGAGTAGTGAGTAAGCCTGGAGGACTCCCTGGTGGGGGTGGCTCATGGACTGGTACAGGTGAAAGGCCAGAGGCTGAACTCCAGTGGCCAGGCCCCAAGCATCAGCCAGAACAGCTTGCCTGGGATGTGACTTACATATTAGGGTTCCACCTAAGATCATGTTTGAAAAAAAGGGGGGTTCTTTTGTTTATTTTTTAGAAGAGTTTAAAAACCATTGATATTGGTTTTGGGGTAGGGGATATTTTAACCTTTTATGATGGAAAATTTCTTTTTTTATCATTTTTTTAAACATTTTACCTATATCATTTGACAGAGAGAGAGAGCACAAGGAGGCAGGGCCCAGGGAGAGGGAGAAGCGGACTCCCCACTGAGCAGGGAGCCCAATGTGGGGCTCAATCCCAAGACCCTGGGATCATGACCTGAGCTGAAGGCAGACGCTCAATTGACTGGGCCACTCACTACCCAGCCTCAACAAGTACTGCCATTTTGTCAATCTCATTCCACATCCAGCTGACAAGAACTCTAAAAACCAGGGCATAGGGCAGCCCCAGTCCGGCATCTGGCGGCCAGCTCTATTGAACGAACAACTTCCATAATGATGGCTGAAGGGGTCCTCATTTATGCTACAATGAGACTGAGTTTAGACAACATGAACCTTAGCTTCTAAAGGACACATTTCCAGAATGAAACAGCCAGCATGTGTAGCAAAAAGGCAAAGACCGAGAAGGCAACATCCAATGTGTTTGCCACATTTGACCAACCAATCACCTTGCTCTTCATGATGCTTGGTGAGCAGTTGAAGGGCACAGATCCAGAAGACGTCCCCAGAAATGATTTTGCTTGCTCTCATGAAGAAGCAGCAGGCACGACCCAGGAACACTATCTGAGAGAGCTGTTGACAACAACGGGAAATTGATTTCCAGACAAGGAAGTACATGAGCTGTACAGAGACTACTGACAAAAAGGGAGATTTTAATAATATTGGGTTCACATGCATCTTTAAACATGAAGCAATGGACAAAGATCACTGAAAAAAAACTCGAAATAAAAACTTCCAATTACTGTGTCTTACTTTCTTTTATTTCACAGACGCTTACCTCCACTCTCATAGAACCTGTGAATGAGACTTAGTTTTTCAGCTTTGCCTTTCTTTTTTTTTAAGATTTTATTATTTACTTGACCGAGAGAGAGAGATCGCAAATAGGCAGAGAGGCAGGCAGAGAAAGAGGGGGAAGCAGGCTCCCTGATGAGCAGAGAGCCCGATGTGGGACTCGATCCCAGGACCCTGAGATCATGACCTGAGCCAAAGGCAGAGAGGCTTTAACCCTCTGAGCCACCCAGGCACCCATAGCTTGGCCTTTCTAAAAAATGTATTTATTGCAGATCTTTTTGCAGTTAGCATTTGTATAATAAGACTGGAAATTAAGGTTGTAAATTGTACTGAAAAAGAGATTGCAGGGGTGCCTCAGTTGAGTATCTGACTCTTGCTTTCAACTCAGGTCATGATCTCAGAGTCATGAGATCAAGCCCCCCCCCCCCATTGGGCTCAGTGCTAGGCTGGCCGTCTGCTTGAAAGATTCCCCCTTTCCCTCTCTCTCTGCCTCTCCTGCCTCACCCTGCTTGTGCACGTTCTCTCTCTCTCTCTCTCTCTCTCTCTCTCTCTCTCTCTCAAAAGAAAGAGAGAGAGATTATGTAAAAATCAACAAATTGGAAAGCCCAGGAAAATATATCCATATTTCTGCTTTTGCTGGATTTTTACATTTTTATATAATGAAAATGATGTATTTTGAAATAAAGATCATCCTGACTCAAATGGAATATAATGGCAAGTTAAACAAATGAGTGGCTGGGGCACCTAGGCGGCTCAGTCTTTAAGCATCTGCCATTGGCTAGGGTCATCATCCCAGGGTCCTGGGATGGAGCCCCACATCGGGCACCTTGCTCTACCTCGAGCCTGCTTCTCCTACTCCCTCTGCCCTACCTTGTACTTACACATGCTCTCTCTGTGTCAAATAAATAAATTAAATTAAATAAAAACGAGTGATAGTTGGGGTTAGTCTTTTTTCCAGATTTTCAACCTCATATAATTCAGATTTCATGGTAAAATTGATTTTTCACGTATGTGGGGCAATGTTCTTCAAAACTCTTAAGTACACCTTCACATTACCATGCGGTGAAGACTGGCTGTGCCTTTGGTTTTTTACTTGCTTCTAATAAGTCACACGTTTTAACTACTGAATGATAAATATAGAATGTGTCTGAGAAAATATTCAACATTTTACTGAACTAAGATTCTTTTTTTAAAGATTTTATTTGACAGAGAGAGCATAAGCAGGGAGAGCAGCAGGCAGAGGGAGAAGCAGACTCCTCTCTGAGCAGGGAGCCCTATGCAGGACTCAATCCCAAGACCCTGGGATCATGACCAGACCCAAAGGCAGATGCTTAACCGACTGAGCTACCCAGGCGCCCCTTGATCTAAGATTCTCAGAAGCAGCAAAAATCTCAACATCTAAAAAACAAAAAAAAAAATCTCAACATCTACTATGCACAAGGTATTACACATACATGATTTTCACTGGCTCCTCCCAACAAGTTTGTAAGATAGATTTTTATTAGCTTCATATTTTAAATGGGGGACTCATTTATCTCCTTCTTTAAAGTTTTTTTTTAATTTTAAGTACAATCTACCTCTCAATGTGGGGCTCAAACTCACAACCCAAGATCAAGAGTCCCATGCTCCACTGACTGAGTCAACCAGAAGCACCACTAAATGGGGGAGTCATTTAAATGAGTCCCAAGTAGTTAAGTAATTGGTCGGCATGACTATTAATAAGTGAAAGCTGGAATTCCAACCTAGGGCACCTAAGTGCAGAGCTGTCTCTATGAAAATCCCCAAATGCCTGGAACAGTCAAGACATTTCCACTACATTATAATATGATTCTGTAGTTACGATTGAGCTTTAACATAATTGGGGTAATTATTTGAGTAGAATTTCAGGAAATTCTATCTCAGGTTTAAAGAAAAGTAGAAGACAAAAATATTCTAAGCAAAACTATTGTATGTTGAAAGGCAGTGCGTGTAGTGTGGTCTGAAAACCATGTCAACAAGGGTGCTGTGAGCTTATGTAAAATCCTCAAGGCCACACAATTTGAGAAACAGGTGAGAAAAATTTTAAAAAGAAAAAATTAGCTAGTAAAATGAAGTCTCCTACTCTTGTTTAACATCTATTTTCCTTCTTCTGAAAGTGTCTAATTGGTATTATTTTTTAACTTTCTTTTAAAGATTTTCATTTATTTTAGAGAAAGAGAATGTGAGAGAGAGCACAACGGGGGGGTGCAGAGGGTGAAGGGGAAGCAGACTCCCCACTGAGCAAGGACCCCGATGTGGGGCCTGAGCCGAAGGCAGATGCTTAACCCACTGAACCACCCAGACACCCCTTGACTTGGTATTTTATCTGCTTAAAATCAATCCATTTACATATTCTCTAGGACCTATGCTTTAGAGCTTGGTATAGTGGATAAATCTCTGTTCACTTACTACCACCTAGTTTTCTGGGCTTCCTTTATCTCATCAGTCCGCTCTTATGATCTAGGGCAGGGCTGCGCAGTTCATAAGAGATTTCCCATTTATTATCCAAACTCACAGCCCAGGAGGTAAGTAGGCTTGAGTGGAGCTAAAGCACTTAACCACAGTTCCTCAAGTACAGGAATCCACATCTGGTTCCCTTTTCCACTTACATGCTTAAAGGCGCCAGAAAGCAACACAAAACCAGGTGAAGAATCACTGTATGCTTAAGGGAAAGGAAAAAGAAAAACCCAGTGGGATGATCTTGACCATCATAAAACCAATATTTATCAATCACTGGTTACATGGCAGGACACTGCTCTCCTGGGGTAAACATTCTCTAGTTGAGAGACGACCAAGAAGCATCTCTTCGAGATCTCATGTTAGGTGAAGGTCCCATGAGACTATCAAGGTGGGCCTGCCTGTCCATGCAAAACGGACAGCTCCTCCCAAGGCACATGGGGGAAGATCACTGGCAAAGCACAAGACAACAGCAGAAGGAAGGGATCTGCTGCGTGGTCTCAGTGCCAAATCCTAGGGCTTAATGCAGGGGAAGAAACAAGCTTTCTGGGTTTTTTTGTTTTGTTTTGATTTTTGTGGTTTTTTAATTTAAATTTAATTAATTAACATCTAATGTATTATTGGTTTCAGAGGTAGAGGTCAGGGATTCATCAGTCTTACATAATACCCAGGACTTATTACAAGTTTTCCCTTTTAAAAAACTCAGCCTTAAAAAACAAAACAAAACAAAAAAAAACAAAACAAAGCAAAAAACCTCAGCCTTGCCGCTATGTATAGGACAGAGGGGCAAGCATGGAAGCAAAAAGGCTTCCAGTTTCAAGGCTGTCCCTGTCCCCCAGGCAAGACATGAGGGCAACTTGGACTCAGGAAATGCTTTAGGGAATACCTGTAAAATGCCTTGTCTTCAGAGGGAAGCCTGCTTCTCCCTCTCTCACTCCCCCTGCTTGCGTTCTCTCTCTAGCTGTGTTTCTCTCTGTCAAATAAATAAATAAAATCTTTAAAAAAAAAAAAGCCTTGTCTTGCCTGCCCCGTTTTCCTCTCCTCTATGACTTCTGACTGTCTTTCTGGCATAATTTTAACTGCATTTACTCTATTGCTTTGCTTAAAGCCGGATTGAAAGATTGAGGAGAGGGACGCCTGGGTGGCTCAGTTGGTTAAGCATCAGACTCTTGATTTCAGCTCAGGGCATGATCTCTGGGATCATGAGATGGAGCCCCAACTCCAGCACCGCACCCAGCAGGGAGCCTGCTTCTCCCTCTCCTTCTGCTCGCAGCTCCTCCTGCTTGTGCTCTCTCTCTCTGACAAATAAATAAATAAAATCTTTAAAAATAAAAAATAATGAAGATTAGAAACAAAACTACTTAATTGTTTCTTGAATGCCTTATGTTTGCCTGACATAAGCCGACCCGTCTCACCTACATTGTCTACAAAGAACATTGTGGAATCCACTACTAGGAGATGCCTATGCCAGGGCCTTTAGTGCCCAATAAATATTATTAGTGATGATGATCAAGCCAAACCAAATGAAAAGCAGCAGCAAAGAAGCATAAAGATTATCTTTGGTTTCTGAAACACCAGGATTGCAAATTTTTCCCACTGCAAACAAGGCCGGCAGGGCTGGACACACAAGTGGGGAATAAGTGGGCCCTTGTGTGGAAAGCTCTCAGAAAGCGCGAACAGGAAACTGCCAGCCATGACAAGGCCTGCTTCTCACTGGCAGGGGAAAAGACAAAGTCACAGGAAGGAACAGAGTTGGGGCAGGAATGTGGCCGGCTCTTGCGCTTTGGTTCTCCCAGAGGCCCTGGAGAGGGGGGTGGGGCACCAAGAGGCTTGCTGCCGTGGCTGCCGCGGATCACGTGGTCAGGCCAGCTGGGACTCAGGACGTTTCCAGCAAAGCCCAGCAAAGAGGAGACCTTGGAGCTCCGGGGCCCTCCCTGCGGACCATAGCTGCAGGACGGTTGTCCCAAATGGAATCCCCTCTGTTTCAGGTTCTCCTTTCTCTCCTTTTCCACACCTGCTGTCTTCTCACCCGGCCTGTGCAGCCCAGTGCTGGCAGAGGAGAGGGGACCCATAAAGTGCAGATGTGGCCAAGGGAAGGAGTGCCCGGCTTGCCGTGGACGGTGCTCCCGCGGTGTGCAGGGCGCCCCAACAGCGGTGACCTACACGGCCCTTCCCCCAAACCCGGCACTGCGGCAGCACGGCGGCATCTGGTCCCCGTGACAGCCTGCCTGGAGGATGTGGACCGTGTTCCTTTTACCAGCCACGAAGCTGGGGCTCAGGGAGGCCCCGGAGCTCTTCCCATGGCCCCTGGAAAGTGGTACAGCTGCTGGACCCAACGACAGAGTCCGTGGCCTTGACACTGACATGGGGCTGCCTTTCGGCATCCCAGAGATGGAACAGCCTGTATGACTAGCTACAAAGAAGGCTCCTAGCTAATAAAGACAAGTCCTCCCTTACTGACTGCTTCCACGTGTCGGGCTCCGACATGTGCTTATTCCTTGACCTGCATGACTTCCCTGATTGCTCACAGGACTTGGAATTACTAATCCGTGTGCATAGGAAGAAAGTGAAGGGCAGAGAGTAAGAATGAGGTGCCTGGCACCAGCCTCATAACCCCAAGAGCCAGGGTGCCCCCCCTCCCCCCAGCTGCTTTCCCCCTCCCAAGCGGGCTGGAACCGCAAGGCGCCTCCTTTCAAGATGGGACTGACCCCGGGGATGCAGGGGCACCCTGCTCCCCCTGCTGTGTTTGAAAATCACGGTTGTAGCATGGATGTCACCAAAAGCACATCATCCATTCCCGGGTCTTCTTTGCTCAAGATCTTGCACCTCGGGTTACTTGAAAACCTGTATGTCTCATCCTCGTGTTTTACCCATTTACAGGGAGCTAACGCTGTCAAAGCTGCAGGGCAGGTTGTTTGCTCTGGCCCTGGTCTGACCTGTGCTGCGAGGGCAGCGCTACCTGCTGGCGCCTCCCGGGAACTACAGCAGAAAACCTGGCAGGGGCGGTTGCTCCGGCCTTCAGCTAGAGGGCTGGTCAGGCCCGCAGTTTTTGATACTGGGAAGGGAAGGAGGTCTGGGGGCGCCAAAAGGAGGTCGGGGATGTGGGTGTCAAGGCAAGACTGCAGGGTATTCCGCTGTGATTCCCGGGGTGATAGGGTCTGACTTGTTCTTACATTTGACGTCGGGGACAAGCCCGCCCCGCAGTTCAGCTGAGGACCCCAGTCCCCGCAGGGCGCAGATGGCGCTTTCCTCCCTGACATGCATGTCACGGTTTTGAGGTAACTTTTGTATGTGATGTGAGCTTAGGCTTAGGTTGCATTTTTACGGGCGTGCTTTTCCCATGTTGCTGGGACTATTTATTGAAAATAGGATCCTCTCTCTATTGGATTGCCTTGATCCTTCCGTCAAATGTCCATCCTCCGTGCAGTTCCGAGTGTATTCTGAACCATCTGTTCTGTCCATCTCTACCTTTCTGCAAGAGCACAAGGCCCAGATGAAGGCTGTAAGTCTTGAAACTACGTAGTGAAAATCCTGAAACTTGGTTCATTTTCAAAATTGTTGGGCTGTCTTCAGGCCTCTGCATTTATGTGTAAACGGTGGAATCACCTTGGTAATTACCTTAAGTCCTGCTGTGAGTTTTCCTTTCCAATCAGAATGTTTTTATTTCGGGGGGATGAGGAGCTTATTCCACTGGCTAGGATCCCTGCTCTGTTCCCAATAGTCGAGAAAAGCTTCATTCTTTCACCATTAAGAGTTATGCACACGGTAAGATGATGTGAACACTCTTTCCTGGGTTGAGAACATTCCTTTCTATATACCAATTTTGTGGAAAATGTTTATCACAGACGGGTGTTGGATTTTGTCAAATCCCCTTCCCGCACCTACCATAGTGGTCAGGTTTCCCCTCTTTTTATATTAATAGGGAGTAAAACATGAATTGACTTTAAGATGGGAAACCAACGTGGCATTGCGGGCAGAAATCCCACCTAGTCCTGGTATGTATCTCTAGGGTGCCTGGGCCAGGCCTGGCGTGGTCTCCCCACTTACTATTCACACAGGGTGTGGACCCGGAGGTAGAGAAAAGAGAATCGCTCTGTTGGGGGTGAGGAGCCGCCGGCACGTTCTAGGGCTGCAGCCTTGCCCGAAAGCCTTCCATGTGTACCTTCCCAAGGGCACCACCGCGGAGCCCCGTTCCCCTAAAGCGCCCACAGGGGCACCCGCCCCAGCCCATTTCTCTATGGCCTCCACATGGGCCCTCTGAGCCCTCCAGAGGAGGGACCTCCTTGCCCTCCACCTCTTAGTGGCCCCAAGAGCCGGCCTGCTGGCCCCCCATTGGCTGGATGGTGGCAGGAGCGGGCCCTGCAGGAAGCGCGCTCAGAGGTGGGGAGATTGGGGCTCCTGGGATGGCAGCCACGAGCCTCGGGGGTACAGAGACTGAGGCACGGAAGCAGGAGGCACCGGCCCTGAGAGGCTGCTGTGACCACAGGGCATCCACGAGGCCGAGGCTGTGAAAGAGGCAGGCCCTCTGCTTTGTCATGTGTGGCGGGCCACGCAGGTGCTGGTGACCTTGGGACCTTGCTCGGCCTTGGGACCAGGGCTGTGGCCTTCTTCCAGGGGAAGATGGACCCTGCAGGGGGGACTGCCTGACGGTACCCTGCCAGGGACTATCTCCATCCCTCTGTCCCCACACAAGGGTCCTCTCCAGAGGGGCTCCCCTGCCCTGGTCCAGGCCACAGGGCTGTCTCAACTCCTGGGCTTGGGGGTGTGTGTGCCCAAGTCCCCGACAGCTGGGTCTGCATTCCCCTAAGCCCCAGATTCTCCGGAGCCATCCCAGCACTGAAGATGCTGGCAGAGATGCTGTGGGGGGATTCCCTTCCCCCGCATTTCCCTAGCCCATCCCTTCCTGAGCTCCGCTATGCGGGATCGCCCTGATTCGGGGGTGCATTTGATTTCATTTCCCAAACACGTGCATATTTGAAGCCAAGTGTTCAAGTCCTAGGTCTGTCGCTGGAAGGAGGCGGGGGCCACATTGAAGTGGCTCACCTTTGTATCCTGAAATCCTGCCCCAAGGTCTGGCACTGGTGGGGGATGGTGACTCAGGGGACACCAGGGCAGGCACCACTGCACCGGGACCACCCGTGAACACCGAGAAGTTTCGCTGGGGTGGACGACGGTCCTGCCCTGAAGCCTGGATCCAACGAGCCGAGCCCCAGTCTGTACCAAGCACCAGGCTAGGGCCCTGTGGGCATTCCTGCCACGTGGTCCTCAGAAAACCCCACAGGAAGGTGGGAGCGCCATCACGTCCCGGTTACAGCCCGGCGCAGGGGTCACAAGCCCAGGGGAGGCGGGCACCTGACTGGTGTCACCCAGATCCCGAGGCCCAGCAGCCATTGCCTGCCATGGGTCCCCAGCATCCTTCCTCAGGATGAGCCCACGGCGGGCTCCAGAGCAGAGAAGGGTCCCCTCTGTGGCCAGGGTCATCCCCCCAACAGTGCCGCGGCCTTCCTGGTGCCCGAATCTGCTGCCAGCTCCTCTGTCCTGGGTTATGTGAGGACCGGAGTGGGCGGCAGAGGGCTGCTGCTTAGCCCTCTTCTCTCCGCTTCCCCCATGGGGCGGGGTGGGGGGGCAGCATGGAGGGGAGCAAGGAGGGGGGATATGAGCCGGCACAGAAAGTGTGCGAAGCTGACCAGTGGAAACCACGGCCCGTGGGGGGAGCGAATGAGAGCATCCCACAAAGGCTGCACAAAGAGGGTCCCCAGCACTACGGTGGGAAGCAGCCAAGGGACCGAGGATACTGCGGGAGTGCTCCCCATGGGGGAAGCCAGCTGCAAACACGGACAGGTGGAGACAGAGGGGATCCTGGGACGACCCCTGTGCTCCGCACGGGAATGCCCCGGCCCCTGTCCTCTCACGGTTCGCAAAAGACACAGGAATAAGATCTTCTAGACTCTAAACTCGAGTTTCTCCAGTTACAAGGGCCACAGAACCTTGGAGGAGCGGCTGAAGGCAGGCATTTCCCATTTCCAGCCAAACAAACCAAAGAACCACACGTGGAGCATGAGAGAGGGACTGTTGATCCCGGGAAAGCCTGTGCACCGGGGGAATGAACAGTGCCGGCCCC
>PITA01029376.1:0-17980 GCA_004023965.1 Spilogale gracilis | reverse complement strand
CTTCTCCTTCTCCTTCTCCTTCTCCTTCTCCTTCTCCTTCTCCTTCTCCTTCTCCTTCTCCTTCTCCTTCTCCTTCTCTTTCTCCTTCTCCTTCTCCTTCTTCTTCTTCTTCCTTTTAAGATTTTGATCCTATACCAACTACTCATTTGTTCATTGCTACTGGAGAAAATTACAAAATTATATTGTTTTAAATGGTCCTGTAAAATAATTTGTATTTATCCATTTATAGTTCAATTATTGATGCTACCTGACAATCCTTCTAAGTTTCTCAATTATTAATTGTTGTTGTTGTTGTTGTTTATATTTTCTGTGGTCTCCACATGACTCAAGTCTTTAATTCCTCTACACTTCCCAAATATTTCTCAAAATTAATAAAATCCATCTTATGCAAATTCTTTCCCTCACAAAGTCTACACACTTAACATCTATACCAGCCTTTCTTCTTCTCTCATGCTTGTGGAAATGACATCACCTATCTATATAAGATATAGTCTGATAACTATATGCTGGATGCCCCCTACTTAGACACCTCTGTCTACACTGTTACTTTTTTTTCCAGTATCTTCAAGCTTTACCTCTTCATTGGTTTGTTGATATTTAAATTTGCTTAAGTTTCTACCATTTATTTTTTTAAGATTTTATTTATTTATTTAACACAGAGAGAGATATAACAAATAGGCAGAGAGGCAGGCAGAGAGAGAGGAGGAGAAAGCAGACTTCCTGCCAAGCAGAGAGCCAATGCAGGCCTTGATCCCAGGACCCTGAGATCATGACCTGAGCTGAAGGCAGAGGCTTTAACTTCGCCACCCAGGCACCAAGTTTCTACCATTTAAAACAAAACACAAAAACAAATTTCTCCAGGGCCCTACAAGCTTTCCTAGATACTTCCCCATCATTCTTCTTTATTCACAAATGAAATTATTTATTTATTTATTTATTTATTTATTTATTTATTTATTTATTTGAGATAGAGAAAGGGAGAAAGCATGCACAAGCAGGAAGAAGGAACAAAGAGATGAAGAACTGGACTCCATCCCAGGACCCTGGGATCATGACCTGAGCTGAAGGCAGATGTTTATCTGACTGAGCCACCCAGATGCCCCTGGAAAAGGAAATTCTTTTTTTTTTTTTTAAGATTTTATTTATTTGACAGAGAGAAACACAGCAAGAGAGAACACAAGCAGTGGGAGTGAGAGAGGGAGAAGCAGGCTTCCCGCTGGGCAGGCAGCCTGATGTGGGGCTCAATCCCAGGACTCTGGGATCATGACCTGAGCTGAAGGCAGAGGCTTAACCACTGAGCCACCCAGGTGCCCCTGGAAAAGAAAATTCTTATCAACAATAATTCCACCTCCCCTTCAAATCACTCTTCACTTCATGACAGTTTATCTTCTGCTCCTACCACCCCATTGAAATTTTTCTTGCCCAAAACAACATTAACTTCTTTGTTCCTAAATCCAATAAACATTTTCTTTTAATGTGATTGAATCCTTTAGACCACTTTTTTTCAGTGTTCTGATATTTATTGCTTATGCTCCATACCCAGTGTTCCATGCAATATGTGCCCTCAGTACCCACCATTGTGCTCACCCATCCCCCCCCTTCTAAGACCCTCAGTTTTTCTGAGTCCAAAGTTTCTCATGTTTAATCTCCCTCCCTGATTTATCCTCATTCACATTTCCTTTCTTTCTCCTACTGTCCTCCATATTACTCCTTATGTTCCACAAGTAAATGAAACCATATGATATTTGACTTTCTCTTCTTGGTTTATTTCACTCAGCATAATCTCCTCCAGTCCAGTCCATGTTGCTACAAAAGTTGGGTATTCATCTTTCTGATGGAGGTGTAATATTCCATTGTATATATGTACCATATCTTCTTATCCATTCGACTGTTGAAGGGCATCTTGACTCTTTCCAGTTTGGCAATTGTAGCCATTGCTGGAATGAACATTGGGGTACATATGGTACTTCTTTTCACTTCATTTCACATATGGTACTTCTTTTCATCTGTATCTTTGGGGAAATACCCAGTAGTGCCATTTCAGGGTCATAAGGTAGCTCTATTTTAATTTTTTAAGGAATCTCCACACTGTTTTCCAAAGTGGCTTCAACAACTTGCATTCCCACCAGCAGTATAAGATGTTTTCCCTTTCTCCACAGCCTCTTCAATATTTGTTGTTTCTTGCCTTGTTAATTTTGGCCATTCTGACTGGTGTAAGGTGGTATCTCAATGTGGTTTTGATTTGAATTTCCCCGATAGCTAATGATGATGAACATTTTTTCATGTGCCTGTTAGCCATTTGTATGTCTTCTATGGAGAAGTGCCTGTTCATGTCTCCTGCCCATTTTTGATGTAATCATTTTTTTCAGTTGTTGAGTTTGAGTTCTTTATAGATCTTGAATATCAGCCCTTTGTCTGCAGTGTCATTTGTGAATATATTCTCCTATTCTGTAGATTGCCTCTTTGTTTTGTTGACTATTTCCTTTGCTGTGCAGAAGCTTTTATTTTGATGAAGTCCCAAAAGTTAATTTTTGCTTTTGTTTCCTTTGCCTTCAGAGAAGTGTCTTGAAAGAAGTTTCTGTAGCCAGTGTCAAAGAGGTTACTCCCCCTATGTTATCCTCTAGGATCGTGATAGATTCCTGCCTCATGTTGAAGTCTTTCATCCATTTTGAGTTTATCTTTGTGTATGGTGTAAGATAATGGTCGATTTTTATTCTTCTATACATAGCTGTCCAATTTTCCCAGCACCATTTATTGAAGAGACTGTCTATTTTCCATTGAATATTTTTGTTGAAGATTAGTTGATGATAGACTTGTGGGTCCATATCTGGACTCTCTACTCTGTTCCATTGCTCTAAGTGGCTGTTTTTGTGCCAGTACCATGCTGTCTTGGTGATCACAGCTTTGTAATAAAGCTTGCAATCAGGCAACATGATGCCCCCAACTTTGTTTTTCTTTTTCAACATTTCCTTAGCAATTTGGATTTTTTTCTGGTTCCATATAAATTTTAGGATTGTTTGTTCCAGCACTTTGAAAATTGTTGGTGGAATTTTGATTGGGATGGCATTGAAAGTATAGATTTCTCTGAGCAGTATAAACATTTTTTAACAATGTTTATCCTTCCAATCCATGAACATGGAATACTTTTCCATCTTCTTGTGTCCTCTTCAGTTTCCTTCATAAGTATTCTGTAGTTCCTCGAGTACAGACCCTTTACTTCTTTGGTTAGGTTTATTCCTAGGTATCTTATGGTTTGGGTGCTATAGTAAACAGGATTGATTCTCTGATTTCCTTTTCTATGTTTTCATTGTTAGTGTACAAGAATGAAACTGATTTCTGTGCATTGATTTTGTATCCTGCCACATTACTGAATTATTGTATGAGTTCTAGTAGTTTGGGGGTAGAGTCTTTTGGGTTTTTCATATAAGTAACATGTCATCTGTGAAGAGAGAGAGTTCGACTTCTTCTTTGTCAATTTGACTGCATTTTATTTCTTTTTGTTGTCTGATTGCTATTGCTAAGACTTCTAACACCATGTTGAACAGTAGTGGCAAGAATGGGCATCCTTGTCTTGTTCCTGACTTCAATGGGAAAGCTGCCAATTTTTTCCCCATTGACAATGATATTTGCTGTGGGCTTTTCATAGATAGATTTTATGAGGTTGAGAAATGTTCCCTCTATCCCTATACTTTGAAGAATTTTAAACAGGGATGGATCTATATTTTGTCAAATGCTTTTTCTGCATCAATTGAGAAGACCATGTGGTTCTCCTCTCTTCTCTTATTGATTTGTTCTATCACATTGATTTATTTGCAAATGTTGAACCATCCTTGCATCCCAGGGATAAATCCCACCTGGTCGTGGTGTATAATCTGTACTTTTGGATCCTATTAGCTAGGATCTTGTTAAGAATCTTGGCATCCATATTCATCTGGGATATTGTAGACCATTTTATTTTTTAATGAAAGATTCCTGGGTTGCTCAGTCAGTTAAGTGTCCAACTCTTTATTTTGGCAGTCATGATTGTAGGGTTGTGAGGCTGTGCCCTGTGTTAGGCTCTGCAATGGGTATACAGCCAGCTTAAGAGTCTCTCTTTCTGTCTCCTCCTGCCCGGTCCCTCCCTGCCCCCAACTCCCAACTCCCTATGCACATGCTTTCTCCTTCTAAAAAAAGGGGGGGGGGACTCCTGTATTTTTTCCTCTGTGACATTACATTTACTTCCATGGTTTGTTTCCTCTTTCTTTGACCATTTCTTCTCCATTTGCATGCTGTTCTGTCTTTTCTTTAAATGCTGGTCTTCCTGAGGATCATGATTCAAGCCTTATTTTTTGTACATTTAATATATTCTCCCTGGGTGGTTTCGTACATTGTCATGATTTCAATTGCAGCACCATAGTGATATTTATCTTTTGGGCAAAAGCCAAACTGAAATTATAATTACTACCACTAATAATAAAAAAACAAACTTTATAAAAAGTGCTGGTTTAAAAGTCAAGAAATCATGGTTCCAATCTATTCCTATTATTCATAATTAAAACATGACTTTAGGAAAGTAGTAAGCTTCTTTGAAATTTAATTTTTTATGATTATATATATTTGTGCATGTATATCAATGATTTTGTGTGCATGTATATTATAGGACTATAAAATGTGATTCATCATATAAGATAGTACCATTCTGCTTAGACTTTTAAAATAAATGTTTCTCTAACCTGAATGGGTTTATTTTATTCCCTATGTGCCTAAAACATAATATATATATATATTTTTTTAAAGATTTTATTTATTTGATAGAGAGAAACACAGCCAGAGAGGGAACACAAGCAGGGGGAGTGAGAGAGGGAGAAGCAGGCTTCCCGCCGAGCAGGGAGCCCGATGTGGGACTCGATCCCGGGTCTCCGGATCATGACCTGAGCTGAAGGCAGTGGCTTAACCAACTGAGCCACCCAGGCACCCCTAAAACATAATATATTTTGGCAAACTATGAGATAGTTATTATATTTTCAATATTATACAAAGCAAGTTATAGTTAAGAAATATTAAATAATTTGTCTATGAAATACATGTGTAGTAAATGACAAAAGTGTAGTTGGACACAAACCTTATGTAAAAAAAATCCCTCTTTTGGGCGCCTTGGTGGCTCAGTGTGTTAAGCCTCTGCCTTTGGCTCAGGTCATGATCTCAGTGTCTTGGGATCGAGGCCCACATAGGACTCTTTGCTCAAAAGAGAAAGAGAAAGTCATTTGGACTTTTTTAAAATACCAGCCAAATAAATCTGACTGGAATTTGTTGAAATTATTGGTTGATCTTCCAGTTATTTGGGCCTTTTCAGAGAGCTGTAAGGAACTTAAAATTGGTCTGTAAGAGCAATACATGAATGAAGTAACTTCGCTAGATAAATTTTAATCTAAGTTATGAAATTCAGTCCACATCCCTATAGTCTCAGTAATTTTAACTCTTATTTGTCCAAGATGACATAAAAGTTCTATAAATGATTATTACTTCCTTCTCCCTTAATCAATCTAATTTTAAATATTAATTACAACTCTATCCCACAACAAAAATATAGTATCTAAGCAATTGGGCCATTCAATTTGCCAGATAAGAAGACAAGTGTCTGGCTCCAACTTTTTCACAGTGAAGGCAAAGGCAAAAACTAAGCTTAAGAGGCAAACACTATGACAAATAATAATGAACATAATTTTTAAAAATGAAGATTTTTACTAAAGCATTATTTGCCATAAGTTCTGCTAGAGTTATTAAAGCTCCTGAATCCATATACTAAAATGTCCAATTCGGTGTGTTTTTTCTTCACTTTGTTTTCTTTAAGTTTATGTTTAAATTCCAGTTAGTCAGCATACAGGGTAATATTAGTTTCAGGTGTACACTGCAGTGATTCAACACTTCCATACATCACCCTGTACTCATCAAAAGTGTGCTTCTTAATCCCCATCAACTATTTAACCCACCTCCCCACCCACCCACCTCCTCTCTGATAACCATCAGTGCTTTCTTGATAGTTAAGAGTCTGTTGGGGCACCCGGGTGGCTCAGTCAGTCAAGCAACTGACTTGGCTTCAGATCAGGTTAAGAGATCAAGGTCCTGACATAGAGCCCACAATATGGGAGCTCCACATTACTGAGAGCTCCACACTCAGTGGGGAGTTTGCTTCCCCTCTCCCTCTGCCCTAAGCCCCATTTATACTCTATCTCTCTCAAATAAACCAATCTCAAAAAAAAAAAAAAAAAAGAGTCTCTTTATTGGTTTGTCTCTCTCACTTTTTCCCTTTGTTTATTTGTTTCATTTCTTAAATTCCACATATGAGTGAAATCATATGTTATTTGTCTTTCTCTGACTGGCTTATTTCACTTAACATTCATTATACCCTCTAGATCCACTCATGTTGTTGCAAATGGCAAGATTTCATTATTTTTTATGGCCAAAAAACATTCTAATATATATATATATATATATATATATATATATATATATATATATATATATATATATATATTCTCTTCTTTATCCACTCATTAATCGATGAACACTTGGGTTGCCTCCATATCTTGGCTATTGTAAATAATGTTGCTATAAACATAAGGGTGTATGTATCCTTTTGAATTAGTATTTTTGTATTCTTTGGGTAAATACCCAGTAGTGCTATTTCTGGGTCATAAGGTACTTCTATTTTTAACTTTTTGAGGAACCTCCATACTGGTTTCTACAGTGGCTATACAGTGGTTGTACCAGATTGCATACCCACTAGCACTGTAAGACTGTTCCTTTTTCTCCACATCCTTGCCAATACCTATTGTTTCTTGTGTTTTTGATGTTAATCATTCTGATAGGTGTGAGGTGATATCTCATTGTAGTTTTGATTTGTATTCACCTGATAATAAATGATGATAAGCACCTTTCCATGTGTCTGTTGGTCAACTATATGTCTTCTTTAGAGAAATGTCTGGTCATGTCTTCTGCCCACTTTTAAATTGGGCTTTTTTTTTTTTTTTTTAGCTGTTGAGTTTTAAAAGTCCTTTACATATTTTGGATACAAGCTCTTTATCAGATGTGCTATTTTCAAATATATAAAATATCTGATTTTAAATTCCAACTTTGCTATTACTAGCTTGCATTCTTAGGCAAGTTACTTAACCTCTCTGACCTCGGTACCCTCATCTTTAAAATGGAGACAATGATGATAATGATGATGGTGATAACACCTAAGTCACAGATCTATTGAGATGATCATAGGAGGTAATAAAAGTAATCACTTAAAGTAATTCCTGGAATATGGTGAACACACAGTAATACTAGCTGATTATGATGATGATGATGATACTCAATTTTCAACCTACTAAATTGTCCAGTTCTAAAAATTTAACATTAATAAAGTCTTAGAATTTTTAGACGCTTTTTTAAAATTTAACTTATATACAAGTGTTGGGGGGGAAATTGATGATTGTGATACAAAAGCTCATGAATTCCAGGATGGACTATGAGTACTATGTGTATTACTACTGACTATTCATTACATTGATCACAATCCAGCCTGAGAAATACTAGTTGTTGTTGTTGCTATTGTTTTTTATTCCCCTTAAGTGCCTCATTTTATTTGGCCATTTGGCTACCATTTCAGTTTGGGCATAATGAGAAAAAGAACTGCAAATAACACACTAAAAAAGAAAAGTGAACTTTTAGTTAAGGTGGGTTTTTTGAATTATCTATAGGCAAGTGTTCAAACAAATAATAATATGAAATATACTACAAGATAATCCATTTGGTTAAATTAACAAGCAAGAAATTGAATACATGAAATCTAAGAATAAAAATCATATCAAAAATATATTTTAAAGGCTTTGGATAGGATAGAAAGGGAGGGGTAGAGAGTTTACAGAAGGAAATGGAGAAACCTATTGATTAAAGATAGACTTTTATTAAAGAGTAGGAAGAAAGGGATATCTTTCTATCCTTGTATCGTTGAGGTAAATACCCAGTAGTTTCCTTTGCTGGGCAGAAACTTTCTATCTTGATGATGTACCAATTCATTTTTGTCTTTGTTTCCTTTGCCTTTGGAGACATGTACAACAAGAATTTGCTCCTGTCCAAGTTGAAGAGGTTGCTGCCTGTGTTCTTCTCTAAGATTTTGATGAATTCCTGTCTCATTTAGGTCTTTCATCCCTTTTGAGTTTATCTTTGTGTATGGTATAAGAAAATGGTCCAGTTTCATTCCTCTACATGTGACTGTCCAATGACAATTTTTCACAAGTTGTATCCTTGATTCTTTTAAGAAGATGGGTCTTCTGTTTCTAAATTTATCAGGACATTTTAGTTGATGGATATTTCCTGTCTGTAGGAATTCTTGGATCAATATTTCCACTTGCTTATTATTTGAAACAAATAGCAATTACTTTTGTTAGTCAAAATTTATCTATCTTTTAAGTGTTCTTTCTTTGAGTCACTGAAAAAAATTCTGTTCATTTCATCCATCTTATTAATTGAGGTGCCTAAACTTCTGGTCTTAAACCCCTTCTCAGGCTTATAGCTACTGCACCTGTTTATTTACCATCAAAATTGGACAAGACAGTCTGAAGGTAGATTATCTAGCCACAAAATGTATTCTTCCTTGTTCTCATTGTGCAAAAGCCCTTCTATTTCAGGGTCAACATTTCAGTGTCAATTGCCTCTGCTTGCATGGCATCTCCTTAACTACCAAAATTCTTGGTCAGCAGCCTGAAGTGTCAGTGAGGCACTGTGTCTGCATCTTACTCTGAAATAATTCAGGGGAAAAAATTCTTAGTTTTTCTCTTTTATATTCCATAAAGTTGTGATTGTGGTAGATCAATAGTTACATACATGTATATATATGTGTGTGTGCATATGTAGTGATATTAACTATTTGTAATTGATATTAAAATCAAATATGCATGTCCTGCAATCTTATTTATCTTCTGAGAGTTTGTTTAAATTGCGATTATTTATCCCTTAAATTTTGTGTAAGCTTATTATTTTTCCTTTAATACTTGTATGAAATTGTTGTTAAGTGATAGAATTCACCAGTAAAATTATCTGAGCCTGGGAAGTTACTTCTGAGTAAGGTTATTGGTCTTGAATTCAATTATTTTCTTTTTCCTTTACTGAATTCAATTTAAAAAAAAATAAGTATATAGCTATTTAAGTTTATATTCATACTGTGTCGACTTTGGTAGTTGTTTCTCAAGAAATATGTCTAATTCATCTTAATTTTCAAATATTTTGGCTGATTGTTTATCAGTTGTTTATATAATTTCCTTATCCTTCTAAATTTCTGTAGTGATATCCCTTTATTCATTCACATATTTCTCATTTTTATCTTTTCTCTGTGTTACTATAGTTTCAATAACAAAACAAAACCACTATGAATATTATAGAATAAGTGACTTATTCCCCAAGGCAATCATAGGAGATTGGAAAAAAATAAAAGTCCCAGAAAGTCTATTAGTGGGGCAGAGAAAGGTCATTAAATAGCTGAGTCCACCCTCCTGAAGAACTGTCATAATTTGATAATCTGGAGCTGACAAAGAATTTAGGGAGTCAGGCACATCTAGCTGCCAGATTGGATGACCCTCAGAAAGTAATGGCTGCTGCTTCACTTCTATCTTCCAAATTTTGTGCTACATTCTCAAGGGGCCAACTCTAACTCAAAGCCATATATGGAAAGAAATTATAGGACTGTTACCACATGGATTTATAGGCATTAATGATCTTATTGTCAGTGGCAAATGGAATACTAATAGTCCCTTGCATACAGTAGTAAAATAGTGACTTAAATTATTACCTACATTTGTCTGTGATCAAATGACTATTGATTACAGCGTTGGGTGGCTGAATTACTGTTCCCATCAGACACTTTTTTAAAATTTTTATTGAGAGAGAGATAGAGTCAGGGGGGAGATAGAGAGGGAGAGAATCTCAAGCAGAATCTCTGTACCCAGCACAGAGTCTGATGTGGAACTTGATCTCAGGACTCCAAGATCATGACCTGAGCCAAAATCAATGCTTGAATGCTCAACAGACTGAACCACCCAGGGGCACCCCATCAGATATTTTAATGGACATAAGAATTATAGTAGGGTTGGTTGATGATTTCTAAATGTTTGTGAGAACTTATAAAAATAAAATTATATAGTCAGGAATTTATATTTCCAGGTTCTATTCCTGCTACTTGTCTCCCCTCTCTATATCCACACCTATAGCTTCATGAGGAGCTCTGTAATCTTAGAAAAGAACTCAGGACAAGTTATAGATGGTTCTGTATCATATGATGGCAATCCTGATGTGGACAGTTATGGCATGCAGAAGAACATTTCCAAATGAGTACAGATTGTAAAGATATTTGTATCATGTAAATGCTCACCAAATAGAAATTTTAGCAAAGATGAATCTTAATAATCACTTATATATAAATTTACATATCAATCAGCCTCATTCCCCAGCCACCCTTGTACTTGATAAGTGAGCTTATGAATAAATTGTCCATGCAAGAAGTGTTAAGAAGTTATGCATGGACTCATCAAATGATTTCCCACTCACTAAAGCTGATCTGGCTAGAGCCACACTGACTGGTTGCCAATGCCAGAGATCAACAGTAAACCCTTAATATAGCGCCATTCATCATGGGAACCAATCAATTACCAGTGGCAGATTAATTACATTAGATCATTGTCATCATAAAACGGGGGGAGCAGTACTTTGGTCTCATTAGATTAGATATTTACTCTGGGAAGCATTTGCCTTCCCTTATTGCATTACTTTAGCTGAAACCACCATCCATAGTCCTACAAAATATCTACTGTTACAAACAGAATTCCTTGTAACTATGGAGCTCATATTTCTACAACTGAAATATGGCAATCAGCCCATGCTGAGGGAACTTGTCTTACCATGTTCCCTGTCACTCTAAGGCAGATGAACTGAGTCAACAGTGAAACTCATCTTTAATGTTACATTTACTTGTTTGAAGAAGCCCCATATTCTCTGGCTGATTATGAGATATTTTCCTCTTTATTTTTTGTTTTCAGCAATTCCACATTATATTCTAGGTGTGGATTTCTTTGTACTTGCTTTGCTCTGTATTTTTGGCCTCTAAATTTGCATACTGATATCTTCCATCATTATTAGGAATTCAATGGTCATTGTCTCTTTAAATATTGTCTCTTCCCCATATCTTTTCTCCTATACCTCTTGGACTTCAATTAAATATATTTTCAATCTTTATATTTTATTTTTATGATTTTTTGCTCTCCCTCTCTATTTTCTACTGTTTTTCCTCTCATTAATGCATTTTCCATACTGTCTTTTGACTCTTGGTTTTGCTATTGTTGTTATTCCTCATGTATTTCTTAGAGTCATTTTAAATATATTATAGAATGAAGTATGGGGCGCTTGGGTGGCTCAGTTGGTTAAGCAACTGCCTTCGGCTCAGGTCATGATCCTGGAGACCCAGGATCGAGTCCCACATCGGGCTCCCTGCTCACAGGAAGCCTGCTTCTCCCTCTCTCACTCCCCCTGCTTGTGTTCCCTCTCTGGCCGTGTTTCTCTCTGTCAAATAAATAAAACCTTTAAAAAAAAAAAAAGAATGACGTGAAATAAAGTACATAATTCCTCACATTTCCATATTTCACAATATCTTCCAAATTATTATTGTTTTCCTTTGTATTTCTGTAAATTTTAACTGAAAAGAAAAAAAGAAACACAGATAAAAAGGACAAAAGGGCAGCAGCTTAAAAAACGGCAGTGTCAGCTTACTCATACATATAAGTATGTGAAGAAAAGCAAAACCGATCAAATTTGGCAAAAAGGAAGCAGTAACTTGAAATACAGCATGTGATCTTACTCATTAATATGAGTAGGGCAGGAAATTTTTAAAAAATAAAGATCAGAAGGCACTAAAAAGAAAAG
The DNA here is from genome assembly GCA_004023965.1 of Spilogale gracilis. Taxonomy (NCBI): domain Eukaryota; kingdom Metazoa; phylum Chordata; class Mammalia; order Carnivora; family Mephitidae; genus Spilogale; species Spilogale gracilis. The sequence goes on along the minus strand of PITA01029376.1, from coordinate 6,043 downwards.
AATAACTGGAAACAGTAATTTTATCTTAGTGTATAGTGAGTGACAAAGATTTTACATAATTGTTCTACAGTAATTGAGTCAGAAAAAAACTATTAAAATGTGTGATTTGTTTTTAAAATTTTACTCACAACTGCAGTATCTGTGATGGTTTATATTGTGCATTTCTCATTTCCTGCCAAGTGCTTATTTGAATCACTGACAATTTACTGCTACCTTCAACAATATGAGGACACAGGTGATAGCACACTGATTATGTATTTAATTATATATTTAATGATATAAACACATTTAACAGAAAATAATGATGTAAAAACATATATATTTTTAAATTATTATATCAGATACCTCATCTTAATAATCAGTAACATGCTTGAGGTATATTTTCATGAGCAGTGGGAAAAAGAGCTTTCTTTGTCACCTTGCCTTCAGCATTTTCCCCTCATGTTAAAGCAAAGTAGTATAGTGGTTAAATGTTACACTTTTTAGGTTGACTGAAATGGAAAGAGATTTAAAATCTATTGTTTACAATCCATGTTATTTCCCCTCTTTAAGCTCTAGTTTCTTAACTGGCAAAAAGAAAATAAAATCTTCACTTGTGTTTTAGATTTCATTGTGTTCCTCTAATGAGAAAATCACCCATGTTAACTAACACATTAAGTAAGATAACTATTAATCTCAGGAATGAGAAACATGCATGACCACTTAAGTCACTTTGCCACTGTGTTTGTTTTTTTTTTTTAAAAATGACTCACATTTGTTTCAGGTACATATACATTAATTGCAAGAGTTGAATAGACCACAGATGTTAACACCTTAAAAACTATGTAGGATTATGATCTTTGTTCCCTTAAAAGAAAATTCAGTTTAATACAAAGAAATCCAAGAAGAAATTTTCAGGACCCTTGATCAGAAGCTTCAGTACTTTGCTGTACTACTCTGGTATACATAAAGGCTCAAGTGAGGCCAAGAAAGAAAAATGTTTCCTCTTCCCATTGAAGACACAATCCAAGAATACATGAACTATCATTCTATAAACTAGCTAGCCATCAAGAGTAACCAATAAAGGACAATTTATGTGTGTGAGGACATTGAAGAGCCTTAGCCAATTTTACAAAAAGAAAACATTTAGAGTATTACTTATGAATACAAGCATAATTGGTGTTTCATCTTCCATAAATAATCACCTTTGAAGTGCTAAAAAATAGTTCCAGCTGAGGCTCTTTCCTGATGTGAGAAGCTGTGAGTACACATGGGATGATCTATGGATTTACTTTCTCAAAATATTCTTTGGAAGCAGTTGGATGTGGCTTGATTGTAAGGAGAATCCAGGGTTCAGTTTGCTGGGTAGACTTTTCCATGGGTTTCCACAAACTGGACCACCTTCACCAAGCAGAGGGTCTCTTCCACACTTCAGCCCAGGGGGAGATCATTGACATTCAAATGCTTGATGACTCCACAGGGGTCACTGATGAAGAGACCTCTTAGAGAAGCACTAGGGCCTTCTAACAGCACATCATATTTCTCAGAGAAATCTGTGTAGTAAATTCTGACAATTGTGCGATGCTCATGTGGCCCAAATCACCATTCTTCCTTGCTGTGTTAATTCAGACAAGATGGATGAAGTGGAATCCACTGAAACCACAACAACCTCACAGTTCATATTGTGAAATTCATTGACTTTGTCACTAAAAGCACCAATTTCTGCAGGACACACAAAGGTGCATCCAAAGGATAGAAGAAAAGCACCAATTCCTCGTAAAGTCAAGGCTTAGGTCTTTGAACCCCTTGTAGATAATGGTGGCATCCTTAAAATAGCACACATGCTAGGCAACAGCAGGAGCATGGTATGAGGAACTGGTGCTGAAGGTGAATTTTGCTTGACCAGAACCCAACCACAATACATTTGTCAGACACATTCTCAGCAAACTTCAGGTCTAAGGGCTGTAGAGGCCTTACTTGTAATGTATAAAGAAGTACTCTGACTTTCATATACATACACTCAAATTGTATGCTGTTGAGAATCTTTCTGCACAGGAATTTCAGGGGCAAGCTGCATCTGCAGGGTAATAAAGAATGCCCCCTTCAAGTGTTTATTTCCATCATGTAACAGCTCCTATTTCACTACTACTTCCCTCCTCCTCTTTAGTTTGTGTGCATGTGTGCATGTGTGTGCTTCCTCATGAAAAATTTGAGAATGAATCCGTTATTAGGCAACATACCTGATGAAAAAACATTGGTTTACATTCGGCCAGTTGTCCCCATCATTACGTGAGAAAAATGATCCTGGTATTGGTGGTAGTGGTGAATCAGCCAGTTAACTGGAGCTCTGACTAAACAGTGACCTGAAACTTGCTATGGGCATATACATAATCTTTTTGCTCAACAAAAAGTTCTGTAAAATAAACAATTTTTTCATTTTCAAAAGAAAGCTACATCTTTTTGAATAATAGGAGAAACCCATCTAAATCCATGAATGGTATGACTCATTCAGGCTTTCTTTTTACAAACTAGCTGTAAAGAATAATGAAGTCAATTGCCAAGATAGAGAAATCTTGGTCTTCTTTCTGGGCATGAGCCACTCTTCTTCAAATCTTTTTAAGGACTCAATTGTTGGAAGGGGTCTCAGAGACAGTTGATTAGAAGGTATAGAAAAAGAGGAATCTGCCAACTGTTTTGAGCCAAAATTATTTAGTCAGAAAGGGGAATTGTTATTTCAGTAAAAACCTGAAATAATATTCCTAATAAAACATTTTGTTGTTGTTATGAGAGAGCTGAGCAGGGGAGGAGCAGAGGGAGAGAGAGACTCTTAAGAAGGTTTCATGCCCAGTGCAGAGCCCAGTGCCGACTTGATCTCACAACCCTGAGATCATGACCTGAGACAATAAGTGTTGGATGCTTAACCAACTGAGCTACCAGGTGCCCTATATTACTAAGACTGTTAACAAAGTAAAGGGAAAAAGTAGAGTGGGCCAATTAAAATTTTAAAACTCATATATTCTTTTGTGTGTGTTCATATTTCTTACTTCAAAATATTTATGCTAAATGTCTCATATCTGTGCAATTTAAAGTTTTTAATTATTACATTTTAATTACCAATGAAAAAATAACTTGTCAACTCCATGAAAAACTGAACATCTTTAATTTCAAAATTTATCTTCCACAAAGCAAAAACTGCCTGAAATTTCAGCATCAGAAATTCACTCTTTTCCATCTCACTTATTTTATAAATATAATTCATAATGTTGTCCCTCAAGTTTCCTCCACCAGAATCACCTATTTCAGCTAATTAAAATCATTGAGCCATCGAAGTTATAAACCTCTGCACTTCTTTTTTAATCATTTCACCTTTGCGCTATACTATACTTCCAAACTCCAGGAATTACTCCCTCTTCTCCATCATGATTTTCATTACCCATTTCAGTCCCGTTAAAGACACTCAAATGGATTACTACAATTATCTCATAGCTATTCTCATAGCTATTCTCATACTTTCCAGACAGTCCTCATCTAATAATTCATGTTTCTTCCAAACTGCCCATCTACCATGGACTTATTCAGGACATCCTGACATTAAGGAAAAACAACAACAACAACAAAATGTAAAAGGACGGATGGTTCCTGACAACAACAACAACAACAACAACAACAACAAAATGTAAAAAGATGGATGGTTCCTGACATTACCTATAGAATAAAAATTTTAAAATCCTCACCAAGTGATTAAAGATGGTATGTAAAGAACATTGGTTTTACACTCTTATTCTAGTAATTATTAGCTTTTTAGTCTTACAGAAATCATTCAAATTCTCATAGCCTTAATTTCTTTATAAAGACTAGTAATACCTACACAAGAAAGTTGTGATCTTAGTAAAATAATTCACATGAGACTGTCAGTAGAGCATAAAATCTAGAAATCAGTTTATCTTCTTTCTTTAATCAGTATATTCCCAAAATGCTTTTTAGATTCTCCTGCCAAGCCCAACACCTTGCAATCTGAGCTCTAACATTCCAATTTCCCACAAATATATGAACATCTGTATCTCATTGCTTTTGCCTGGAATTTATCATGTGTCTTAGCTTTCTTCACTCAGCCATCTTCTGCTCATGTTTCAACACTTACATCAGGTATTACTTCTCTGAGGACAATTTCCCTTAGTCATCTGCACTTCCCAATCAGGAGATATTTCTGAGTCCTCTAGGCCAATAACACCACATTTCCATGTTTTCACATGCTTTTTGTCAAGAACTGTAAATGATGGGGTGCCTCAGTGGCTCAGTTGGTTAAGCGACTGCCTTCGGCTCAGATCATGATCCCAGAAACCCTGGATCAAGCCCCACATTGGGCTCCCTGCTTGGAAGGAAGCCTGCTTCTCCCTCTCTCACTCCCATTGCGTGTGTTCCCTCTCTCGCTGTGTTTCTCTCTGTCAAATAAATAAATAAAATCTTTTAAAAAAAGAACTATAAATGATGTGAATTTTTGTCTACACTCAAGCTGACAAAAGTTTGTCATATTTTCATTCTGGCAGAAGACAAGAGAATTCTGTACTAAAGACAAAAGTCTTTGTTAATCACAGCACAGCAATCAGTGTGAGTTGGTTTTCCTTGCTTCCCAAGCCTCATGGTATGGAGGGGCAGGGTCTCTGGCTGGAGGCTGAGCATGCCCTGGAACCCAGAGCTTAAAGAACCTGAATCTGTTAATGATCTTGGAACAAACCAATGTTTGGCCCAAATGAAAACATCTTCATTATACTGGTCAGCAAACAACCCTTCACTTGGCTCTGCAAGAAGAGACTAAGGCTTTCCCTCTACAAATATCTATATAAAGGTAAACTAGAATGAAAGAGCAATTACTTCTGCTTACATATTTTACAGAAACATGAGAGTCTCTTAGAGAACTGTATGCCAACACTTTCATGGTAGCTTCCCCTTGGTTCCCAAGTCAGTGGTAGAGAAGGAGGATGCACATTGGACTGTGTCCTATACCCAGTAGGACCCAGTGCCAATAAAATGTACAAAATGCTGTATGCTTCAAAATAGAAAATCTCCAAAGAAGAGTAAACCAAGGTGAAACTACAAAGTAGGTAAGATAAGTCCAAATTCTAGGACAGTTCCAAATATACATATTTTTATCTCTTTAACAGAAGTGATGGTAAGTTATTGAACTCTAGATCTTTGACTTTTGTAAGGTTTAGGATGTAAATAAAATCACAAAACCCTATAGATTTTCTTTGTTTTTTGTTGGAAAAGTATCATTATAGTTATCAAAAATTCATCTAAAAACTACAAAGAGTAATTACATCTTAATAGGTATCTACTGTGAGCCTCACACTTTATCTACACCATTAATTCTCATGCCAACCACATGGGGAAATTTCTATATTCCAAATTTTTGGACTGATTGGTTAAGTGGGTACAAAAGTGACAGAACTGTCCTCCAGGTTACCTCTCATGCACCGCAAGTAAGTGAAACCATGTGATACTTGACTTTATCTTCTTGGCTTATTTCACTCAGCATAATCTCTTCCAGTCCAGTACAGGTTGCTACAAAAGTTGGATATTCATCCTTTCTGATGGAGGCATAGTATTCCATTGTATATATGTACCACATCTTCTTTATCCATTCATCCGTTGATGGGCACCTTGGCTCTTTCCACAGTTTGGCGATTGTGGCCATTGCTGCTATGAACATTGGTGTACATATGGCCCTTCTTTTCACTACATCTGTATCTTTGGGGTAAATGCCCAGTAGTGCAATTGCAGGATCATAGAGTAGCTCTATTTTAATATTTTAAGGAATTTCCACAGTTTTCTAAAGCAGCTGCACCAGTTTACATTCCCACCAAAAGTGTAAGAGGGTTCCCCTTTCTCCGCAGCCTCTCCAACACTTGTTGTTTTCTGTCTTGTTAATTTTGGCCATTCTGACTGGTGTAAGGTGGTATCTCAGTGTGGTTTTGATTTGAATTTCCCTGATAGCTAGTGACGCTGAACATTTTTTCATGTGTCTGTTAGCCATTTGTATATCTTCTATGGAGAAGTGCCTCTT
>PITA01029375.1:0-17982 GCA_004023965.1 Spilogale gracilis | reverse complement strand
TCCATAATAAGGAGTTCTGTACCCAGTTATGGGAAAACAGGCTTGAGCAAATGCTTTTACCTTTGCAAAAGAAGTTATTTTTCTCCTTGATGCCAAACAGACTAACTTTTGGTCATTGTGTTAATAATGTAGCTAAAACTTTGTAAATAACTCATCTAGCCTTTCAATTGCTTTCTTGTTTGTAAAACCTGCTTAAAAATACCATATCATTACTCTGCCCTTTATCGTCTAAGCACCAAATGTAGAAACTGTAAAAACCTTACTGAGAAACATGTCCTTGGTTTGGTTTGGGGAGTTAACTCTGACCTGTAGATAGGTGCACCTGCAAAAACATGTTTCACTGATCAAAGCACTATGTTTCTCTAACAAAGACACTGTGTAATCAAAATTCACTTTCTTAGACTTTAACCTAACTGCATCCCCCAACCTCCTCTTGCCTTGGAATAATAAAAAACTGGGACCCTTATCAGTCAAGAGAGACAGAAAAAGCAGAGACAGAAACAGTAGAAAAACAGTAGGGAAACAGTAGAGAAACAGTAGAGAAACAGTAGAGAGACAGAAACAGTAGGGAGACAGTAGAGAAACAGTAGAGAGACAGAAACAGTAGAGAAGTAGTAGAGAAACAGTAAAGAAACAGTAAAGAGACAAAAACAGTAGAGAGACAGAAGCAGTAGAGAGACAAAAACAAAAGCAAAGACAGAGATAAAAGCAAAAAGAAAGACAAAAGCAGAGACAATGCCTGAGAGCCTGAGAGCCTAAGAGCCAGAGAGCCTAAGAGCCTAAGAGCCATAGAGCCATAGAGCCATAGAGCCTGCGAAGAGAGAACCTGCAAAGCGAGAGCCAGGGCCAGGGCCAGAGCTAGAGTTGATGCCAGAGCCAGTGCCAGAGCCTGTCATAGGTCTCTCCTGACTGACCTCGGGTCTGTCAGCTTGCATCAAACCTCCGTGTCCGTGTCATTATTTTCGCCTGCCAGACATCCCTTGGTTCAGGACCCACATCTCTGCTGAGGCTGGTCCCCAGCATATATACCTTTCTAGTTTACTCTAATTTGTGGATGGCTTCTCCCCCTTTCCTTTTCTATATTCTATATTCTTATTCAGAAATGATGAAATGTCATCAGTCCAATAAAATACAAAATAACACCAACAACAAAAAGGATGTAATGACTACAAGGGTGGGAGAAGGACAAGAATGTGTTTCAGGAACATACTTAGAAGACAGAATCATGGAAAATAATGAAGCTGAAAAAAAGAGAGAACAAACAATTTGGATCACAAAAGTAAACTTAAGGAACTCAGGGACACCATCAAACATAGCAACATTAGTATCATAGGAGTCCCAGAAGAAGAGCTGGAAAAGGGACCAGAAGGTTTATTTGAGGAAATTATAGCTGAAAAATTCCATAATTGGGGGAAGGAAACAGATATCCAAATCCAGGAAGCACAGAAAACTCCCATCAAAATCAACAATAGCGGGCCAATACCAAGATGTACTGCAGTTATATATGCAAATAAAGAAAAAATTCTAAAAGCAGCAAGACAAAAGGAGTCCCTAACTTACAAGGAAAGACCAATATGGTTAGCAGCATATCTCTCCATGGAAACTTCTGGCACGCCAGAGCAATGGTATGATATATTCAGTGTGCTGAATGGAAAAAACCTGCAGCCAAGAATACTCTAACCAGCAAGACTGTCATTCAGAAGAGAAGGAGAGATAAGTTTCCTGAACAAAAATAAAGGAGTTCATGGCCACTAAATCAGTCCTGCAAGTAATATTAAAAGGGACTCTTTGACTGGAAAGACCAAAAGGGACAAGGACAAGAAAGGAACAGGGAAACTCTACAGAAACAATGACAGAACAAGTAATAAAATGAAGTTAAATATATATCTATCACTACTCTGAATGTAAATGGACTAAATGCTCCAATTAAAAGACACAGAGTGTCAGAATGGATTAAAAAAAAAAAAAAAAGACCCATCTAGATGCTACCTACAAGAGACTCATTTGAGACCTAAAGACACCTGCAGATTGAAAGTGAGGGGATGGAGAAGCATTTATCATGTAAATGGCCATCAAAAGAAATCCAAGGTAGCCATGCTTATATCAAACTTGATTTTAAACCAAAGAATGTAACAAGAGATGAAGAATGTCACTATATCACAACAATAGGGACTATTCAACAAGAAGATCTAATAGAGGGAGGAGTTAAGATAGTGGAAGAGTAGGCAACACCACCATTTGCATCCCCTCATCAGTGCTGAAAGCCTTGAGGGAACAAAATAGTGCCACATAATGCAATCCAGAGCCGCTACACTGAGCCCAGCCCCCTGGCAAGGGAGGCACATTTTTACCAGTGCAAAAGCACCTGAGAATCAGTGCAACAGGGGCACCTGGGTGGCTCAGTTGTTAAGCATCTGCCTTTGGCTCAGGTCATGATCCTGGAGTCCCAGGATTGAGCTCTGCACTGGGATCCCTGCTCAGCCAGAAGCCTGCTTCTCCCTCTCTCACTCCCCCTGCTTGTGTCCCTCTCTCACTGTGTTTTCCTGTCAAATAAATAAATAAATCTTAAAAAAAAAAAAAAGAACCAGTGCAATAATCCCCTCCCCTTGAAGACCAGCAAGAACAGCTTGCTCAGACCAAGATTCTGATAACAAAGAGCTGCATAACTTCATTTCTTGGGGGAAAACAGTATTTAGCATCCATGGTTTTGTTTTGTTTTTTAATTTTTATATATACATTATACATATTTTTTATTTTTGGTTTCCTTTCCTTATATTTTATGGTAATTTTGTATATATATAAGTTTTTCTTTCTCTCCTATTTTGGAATCTAATTTCTTTTAACAGACCAAAATATGCACAATATCTAGTTTATTGTTTTGTTATGTTTTACTTGTTTGAGTTTTTCTTATTTTGTTTTGTTTTTGTTTTCTTCTGATTTGTTTTGTTTGTATTTTTCCACTTTTGTTATTATTTTTGCCCTTTCTCTCTCTTTTGTCTGTTCTTTTCTGGACATAACGACAAGACAGAGAAACTCATCCCAAAAGAAAGAACAGGAGGAAGTACTTACTGCCAGGGATTTAACCAATATGGATATAAGATGTTGGAACTGGAATTCAAAACAACAGGTATAAAGATACTAGCTTACTTGTGGTGCATAAGGGGTAATATAGAGGACAGTAGGAGAAGGAAAGAAGATGGGAAGTAGGGTAATTCGGGGAGAGAAACAAAACATAAGAGACTTTGGACTCAGAAACAAACTGAGGGTCTTGGAGGGGAGGTGGTGGGGGAATGGGAGGGCCTGGTGGTGGGTACTGAGGGCACGTATTGCATGGAGCACTGGGTGTGGGGCATAAAGAATGAATCTCTGAACACTGAAAAAATAAAATAATATACATATAAAAATAAATTAGTGGCAGGCTAAAAAGAATTTTTTTTTTGCTGTAATAAAAATATGTAAAGCTTCCTGAATTTGCCTGTCATCCTTGTGCAGGGGCCATGCTAATCATCTCTGTATTGTTCTAATTTAAGTATATGTGCTGCCTAAGTAAGCACAAGATATTTATTTTAGACCCAAGGACACCTCCAGATAGAAAGTGAGTGGGGTGGAGAACAATTTATCACGCTAATGGACATCAAAAGAAAACTGGAGGAGCAATCCTCATATCAGATAAAGTAGATTTTAAATCAAAGACTGTAATAAGAGATGAAGAATGACAATATATCATAATAAAAGCGTCTAATCAACAAGAAGATCTAACAATTGTAAATATTTATACCCCCAACTTGGGTGCGCCTGAATATATAAAACAATTAACAACAAACATAAAGGAACTCATTGATAATAGTACAATAATAGTAGGGGACTTTAACAACCGATTCACAGCAATGGACAGATCATCTAAGCAGAAGATCAACAAGGAAACAAGTGCTTTGAATGACACACATGACAAAATGAACTTCACAGGTACATTCAGAACATTCAGAACATTCCATCCTAAAGCAAGAGAACACACATTCTTCTTGAGTGCATATGGAACATTCTCTAGAATAGATCACATCCTGGGTCACAAATCAGGTTTCAACCAGTACCAGAAGATGGGGATCACTCCCTGCATGTTTCAGACCACAATGCTTTGAAACTTAAATTCAATTACAAGAGAAAATTTGGAAGGAATACAAATAAATAGAGGTTAAAAGCATCCTTCTAGAGAATGAATGGGTCAGACAGGAAATTAAAGAAGAATTTTTCAAAATACATAGAAACAAATGAAAATGAAAACACAACCATTCAGAACTTTGGGATACTGCAAAGGCGGGCCTAAGAGGGAAGTATATAGCAATATAAGCCTTTCTCAAGAAACAAGAAAAGCCTCAAATACCTAACCTAACCTTACACCTAAAGGAGCTAGAAAAAGAACAGCAAATAAAGCCTAAATCCAGCAGGAAAAGATAAATAAAGATTAGAGCAGATATCAATGATACAGAAATCAAAAGAAGAGAACAGTTCAATAAAACTAGGAGCTTGTTCTTTGAAATAATTAGGAATATCAATAACCCCCTAGTCAGACTTATCAAAAAGAAAAGAGAAAGGACCCAAATAAAATCATGAATGAAAGAGGAGAGACCACAACCAACAGCAAAAAAATATAATTAAAAGAGAATATTATAAAACAATTATATGCCAATGATTTAGGCAATCTGGAAGAGATGGATGCATTCCTAGAACCATATAAACTACCAAAACGGAAACAGGAAGAAATAGAAAACCTTAACAGACCCATAACCAACAAAGAAATTGAAGCAGTAACCAAAAATCTCCCAAAAACAAGAGTCCAGTGCTGGATGTCCTCCTAGGGGAATTCTACCAAACATTTAAAGAAGAAAAGCTATTTCAAACAATAGAAATGGAAGTAAAATTTCTGAACTCTTTCTATGAGGCCAGCATTGCCTTGATTCCAAAACCAGAGACCTTACCAGAAAGGAGAATTACAGACTAATATCCCTGGTGAACATGGATGCAAAATTCTCACTAAGATACTAGGCAATAGGATCCAATAGTACATTAAAAGGATTATTCACCACTACCAAGTGGAATTTATTCCTGGGCTGCAAGGGTGGTTCAACATCCTCAAATTAATAATGTGATGCACTACATCACTAAAAGAAAGGACAAGAACTATATGATCCTCTCAATAGATGCAGAAAAATCATTTGACAAAATACAGCATCCTTCTTGATAAAATCTCCATAGTTTGTGGAAAGAAGGAACATGCCTCAATATCATAAAAGCCATATACAAAAAACCCACAGCAAATATAATTCTCAATGGGGAAAAACTGAGAGCTTTTCCCCTAACACACACAGGAATGTCCACTCTCAGCACTGTTGTTCAACATAGTACTAGAAGTCCTAGCCTCAGCAATCTGACAACAAAAATAAATAAAAGGTAGCTGAATCAGCAAAGAAGTCATCAAACTCTCACTCTTTGCAGTTACCATGATACTCTATGTAGAACCCCCCAAGGACTTCACCCAAAAATTGCTAGAACTCATATAAGAATTCAGCAAAGTGGCAGGACATAAAATCAATGCACTATAGAAATGCAATGTATAGTTGCATTCTTATATACTAACAATGAGGCAGAAGAAAGAGAAATCAAGGAATTGATCCCATTTACAATTGCACCCAAAACCATAAGATACCTAGGAATAAACCTAACCAAAGAGGTATACTATACTCTGAAAACTATAAAATACTTATGAAAGAAATTGAGGAAGACAAAGAAATGGAAACACATTCCATGCTCATGGATTGAAGAAAAAATATTGTTGAAATGCCCATACTACCCAAAGCAATCTACACATTTAATACAATCCCTATTAAAATATTAACAGCATTTTTCACAGAACTATAATTAACAATCCTAAAATTTTTACGGAACCACAAAAGGTCTTGAATAGCCAAAGCAACATTGAAAAAGAAAAACAAATCAGGAGGTATCATTATTTCAGATTTCAAGTTATACTACAAAGCTACAGTAATGAAAACAGTATGGTACTGGAACAAAAGCAGACACACAGATAAATAGAACAGAACAGAGAGCCCGGAAATAAACTCACAATTATATGGTCAATTAATCTCTGACAAAGGAGGCAAGTATATGCAATGGGAAAACAACAAATGGTATTGAGAAAACTGGGCAGCTACATGAATGAAACTGGGCCCCTTTTTAACACTATGCACAAAGATAAACTCAAAATGGGTTAAAAGCCTAAATAAGAGACCTGAAACCATAAAAATTCTACAGTAGAGCAAAGGCAATAACTTCTCTGACATCAGCTATGTCAACATTTTTCTAGATATGTCTCCCAAGGCAAAGGAAATAAAAGAAAAAATAAACTGGGACAAGATCAAAATAAAAATCTTCTTCACAGCAAAGCAAACATTCAACAAAACTAAAAGCTGTCATACAGAATGGTAGAAAATATTTGCAAATGACACATCTAATAAAGGGTTGGTATCCAAAGTATATAAAGAACTTATCAAATTCAGTGCCAAGAAACCAAATAGTTAAAAAATGGGCAAAAGTGAAGACATTTCTTCAAAGACATACAGATGGCCAACAGACACATGAAAAGATAGATGCTCCTCATCAGGGAAATGCAGATCAAAACTATGATGAGATATCACCTTACACCTATCAGAATGGCTAAAATCAATGTAAGAACAACAGGTGTTAGCAAGGATGTGGAGAAAAAGGCATACTTTTGCACCGTTGGTGGGAAAGCAACTGGTACAGTCACCATGGAAACAGTATGGAGATTCCTCAAAAATATAAAGACAGAACTACTCTATGACCCAGCAATGGCACTACTTGGTATTTACCCAAAGAGACAAAAACACTAATCCAAAGGGATACATGCCCTCCTTATGTTCATAGCAGCATTATTTACAATAGCCAAGATATGGAAGCAGCCCAAGTGTCCACTGTTAGATGAATGGATAAAAAAGATGTGGTATACATATATAATGGCATACTATTCACCCATAAAAAGAATGAGATCTTGCCATTTGCAACAATGTGGATGGTGCTAGAGAGGATAATGTGGTGAAATTAGTCAGAGAAAGATAAGCACCATATGATTTCACTCATATGTGGATTTGAAGAAACAAATGAACAAAGGGGAAAAAAGAGACAACCCAAAAAACTGACTCTTAATTACAGAAAACAAACTGATGGTTACCAAAGGGAAAGAAGTGTGGGATGGGTAAAACAGGTGAAGAGGATTAAGAGTACACTTCTCTTGAGGAGCACTGAGTGATGCATCGAGTAGTTGAATCACTATATTGTACACCTGAAACTTATATAACACTGTGTGTTATCTATATTGGAATTAAAGCAAAAACTCAGAATGGATTAAAGACTTGAATGTAAGACCTGAAACCAAGCTCCCAGGAGAAAAAAAAGAGACAAACAAAAAAATAGGCTTTAAAAAAGTAAATTCCCTATGCAAGGAAAGTAAAGGGAGTGCTTTCGGTAAAAGAAGGTATGAGGAATGAGATGCATTTTTGTTGAGGAAACAAAACCAACAATTTTGTCCTAAAGTGAGACTGAGGCTGTTTGCTTAAAGAGGAGAGACTTAGGACAAACTATTAAAAAGAGGGAGGGGGCGTGTAAAATTTGTGAGAAAGGAATTTTTTAAAAAGGAATTTTTAAAAAGGAAATTTTGGGGAGCCTGGTTGGCTCAGTCAGTTAAAGCATCTGCCTTTGGCTCAAGTCATGATCCCAGGGTCCTGGGATTGAGCCCCACATCCTAGGATCGAGCCCCACATTGAGCTCCTTGCTCCATGGGGAGCCTGTTTCTCCTTCTCCATCTGCCTTCTGCTCCCCTAGCTTGTGCTCTCTAATAAATAAATAAATAAAATATTTTTTAAAATTTAAAAGGAAAATTCAATGTATGGTCAAGCTGGCTAAAATTAAAATAAATTAAAAATGAGTTTTATTTTGATGAAGTCCCAAAAGTTCATTTTCACTTTTGTTTCCTTTGCCTTTGGAGACCTGTATTGAAAGAAGTTGCTGTGGCTGATGTCAGAGAGGTTACTGCTTATGTTCTCCTCCAGGATTTTGATGGATTCCTGCCTCACATTGAGGTCTTTCATCCATTTCGAGCTTGTCTTTGTGTGTGGTGTAAAAGAATAGTCTAGTTTCATGCTTCTAAATGTAGCTGTCCAATTTTCCCAGCACCATTTATTGAAGAGACTGTCTTTTTTCCACTGGATATTTTTTCCTGCTTTGTCGAAAATGAATTGGCCATAGATTTGTGGGCATGTCTGGACTCTACTCTGTTCCATTGGTCTATTGGTCTGTTTTTGTGCCAGTACCATGCTGTCTTGGTGATCAAAGCTTTGTAATAAAGCCTGAAATCAGGTAACGTGATGCCCCCCACTTTGTTTTTCTTCTTCAATAATTCCTTAGCAATACAGGGTCTTTTTTGGTTCCATATCAATTTTAGGTTAGTTTATTCCAACGTTTTGAAAAATGGTGAAGTTTTGATCGGGATGGCATTGAAAGTATAGATTGCTCTGGGCAGTGTAGACATTTTGACAATGTTTATCCTTCTGATCCATGAGCATGGAATGCTCTTCCCATCTTTTTGTGTCTTCTTCAATTTCTTTTAGGAATGTTCTATAGTTCCTCAAGTACAGATCCTTAACTTCTTTGGTTAGGTTTATTCCTAGCTATCTTATGGTTTTTGGTGCTATAGTAAATGGAATCGATTCTCTGATTTTCCTTTCTATATTTTCATTGTTAGTGTATAAGAACGCAACTGATTTCTGTGCATTGATTTTGTATCCTGCCACATTACTGAATTGTTGTATGAGTTCTAGTAGTTTGGGGGTAGAGTCTTTTGGGTTTTCCATATAGAGTATCATATCATCTGCAAAGAGAGAGAGTTTGACTTCTTCTTTGCCAATTTGAATACCTTTTATTTCTTTCTGTTGTCAGATTGCTGTTGCTAGGTCTTCTAACACTATATTGAACAATAGTGGTGAGAATGGGCATCCTTGTCTTGTTCCTGATCTCAGAGGGAAGGCTGTCAGTTTTTCCCCATTGAGAATGATATTCACTGTGGGTTTTTCATAGATAGATTTTATGAGGTTGAGGAATGTTCCCTCTATCCCTATACTTTGAAGAGTTTTAATCAGGAACAGATGTTGTATTTTGTCAAATGCTTTTTCTGCATCAATTGAGAGGACCACGTGGTTATTCTCTCTTCTCTTATTGATTTATTCTATCACATTGGTTGATTTGCGAGTGTTGAACCACCCTTGCATCCCTGGGATAAATCCCACCTGGTCATGGTGGATGATATTTTTAATGTATTGTTGGATCCTGTTAGCAAGGATCTTGTTAAGAATCTTGGCATCCATATTCATCAGAGATATTGGTCTGAAGTTCTCCTTTTTGATGGTGTCATTGGTTTGGGGATTAGAGTAATGCTGGCTTCATAGAACGAGTCTGGACATTTTCCTTCTGTTTCTATTTTCTGAAACAGCTTCAGGAGAATAGCTATTATTTCTTCTTTGAATGTTTGGTAGAATTCCCCAGGGAATCCATCAGGTCCTAGGCTCTTATTTTTTGGGAAGTTTTTGATCACTGCTTCAATCTCGTTACTAGATATTGGTCTATTCAGATCATCAAAATAAAAAGCTTCTGCACAGCAAAGGAAACAGTCAACAAAACAAAGAGGCAACCCATGGAATGGGAGAGGATATTTGCAAATGTCACTACAGACAAAGGGCTCATATCCAAAACCTATAAATAACTACTCAAACTCAACATCAAAAAGATGAAATGGGCAAAAAATGGGCAGGAGACATGAAGAAGCACTTCTCCATAGAAGACATACAAATGGCTAACAGACACATGAAACAATGTTCATCAATAGCTATCAGGGAAATTCAAATCATAACCACACTGAGATACCACCTTACACCAGTGAGAATGGCCAAAATTAAGAAGACAGGAAATAACAAGTGTTGGAGAGGCTGTGGAGAAAGGGGAATCCTCTCACACTGTTGGTGAGAATGCAAGCTGGTGCAGCTGCTTTGGAAAACAGTGTGGAGATTCCTTAAAAAATTAAAAATAGAGCTACCTATGACCCTGCAATTGCACTACTGGGTATTTACCCCAAAGATTCAGATGTAGTGAAAAGAAGGGCCATATGTACCCCAATGTTCATTGCAGCAGTGGCCACAATCACCAAACTGTGGAAAGAGCCAAGGTGCCCTTCAACAAATGAATGGATCAAGAAGAAGTGAAACATATATACAATGGAATATTACGCCTCCATCAGAAAGGATGAATATCCAACTTTTGTAGCAACTTGGACTGGATTGGAAGAGATTATGTTGAGTGAAATAAGCCAAGTAGAGAAAGTCAAGTATCTCATGGTTTCACTTACTTGTGGTGCATAAGGGGTAATATAGAGGACAGTAGGAGAAGGAAAGGTAATGGGAAGTAGGGTAATTCAAGGAGGGAAATGAAACATGAGAGACTGTGGATTCAGAAACAAACTGAGGGTCTTGGAGGGGAGGGGGGAGGGGGATAGGTGAGCCTGGTGGTGGGCATTGAGAGCACCTGTTGCATGGAGCACTGGGTGTGGGGCATAAACAATCTTGGAACACTGAAAAAATAAAATAATATATATTTTTTTAAAAAGTCTTAAGAGAGTCTGGAGGCACCTGGATGGCTCAGTCATTAAGTGTCTTGGCTCAGGTCATGATCTTGGAGTTCCAGGATCAAGCCCCACATCGGGTTCCCTGCTCAGTGGGAAGCCTGCTTCTCTCTCTCTCTCTCTCTCTCTCTCTCTTTCTCGTTCGCTCGCTCCCTGCTTGTGTTCCTTCTCTATCTGTGTTTCTTTCTGTCAAATAAATAGTAAAATCTTTTTTTAAAAAATGATATCCAGAGTAGGAGGAAACCTACAGCCTTTTGCTCTTAAGAGCAATAATCCACACACTGAGGATGACCATTTTTAAAATCATTTTGGCTCTGGTAACTTTAATTTACTAGATTCGAGGGCCATGAAATACACAAAAGTATAATCGGAGTCACTGGAGGGGGAGCTCATTCTAGACAAGAAATGACAAAAATTAGAATGGAATTCCAAGATTTGGACACAAAAACCCAGTGGCTATTAGTAATCTAAAGTAGGACAAGCCTGATCCTCAAAGGAATAGAGACTGTACAACTTGGACCCATTACCACAGATGCTAAATTTAATCAACATCTTAAAGCATCTGGAGAAAATAGTACCAATTTACAAAGATCTTTGTTTGACAGGATAGTAACAACCTGGAGATTAAGATGGCTTATACCTAATAAGTCCCAAAGATGTCCCTTAAGACATCTCCATGGAAAATATCTATTTCTACTAGAAAATATCTGTATCTACTATTACATTAGTAGCTCTAATGTAATAAAGAAATTAAGACTATTAACTATGACTTATGATAGGGGATGGACACTCTCATCATTATATGCAAAAGTGACAGTATTTAAAAGGTCCTTCTTCCATTTGCAAATGACATGGATGGAGCTAGAGTACTATGCTAAGCGAAATAAGTCAGAGGAAAAAAATAACATAGGATTTCAGTCATGTGGAATTTAAAAACAAAAGAGAAAAGGGAGGGAGGGAGGGAGAAAATGAGAGAGAGAGAGAGGGAGAGAAAGAGAGAGAGAGAGAGAGAGAGAGGGAGAGAGAGAGAGAGAGAGATGCAAACCAAGAAATAAATCCTTAACTAGAGAGAACTGAAGGTTACCAGAGGGGAGGTTGGTGGGGGGATGGGTGAAATAGGTGATGGGAATTAAGGAGGGCACTTGTGATGAGTGCCTGGTGATATGTGGGGGTGCTGAATCACTAATTGTACATCTTAAACTAATATTACACTGTTACTGGAGTTTATAATAAACTTAAATAAAGTAAAAAGGTCATTCTTAAAGCTATACCCCACAGGACATAACATTATTAATAGTTATTTGCAGGTGCCAGAAACACAGGAGAACTGATTGACTTGATAAGAATACCTGAGGAACTAAGATAAAGGCTATGATTTTAATATCCACATATATGGATAGAACAGGCCTTTACCTAATGTAAATGGACCTAATCAAAATGGACCATAAAAGCCTAAACCTACAAGGTCCTATTGGCCACCGAAACTATTTAGACTGCTACACTGTAAAGCAAACTATAAAAATAGAAACCCCAGAAACAGGGGTGCCTGGGTAGCTCAGTTGGCTGGGCATCCAACTATTAATTTCTGCGCAGGTCATGATCTCAGGGTCCTGGGACTGTGTCCCTGCATTGGGCTCCATGCCTCTCCTTTGGTCTCTTCCTCAACCTCTCTCTATCTCATAAATAAATAAATAAATAAATAAATAAATAAATAAATAAATAAATAAAATTTTAAAAAAGAAAACCCAGGAACTACTTATAGTGGCAGAGAAACAGAGATAAACAACATTTCAGAGTAAACAGACCTATGAAAAGAAACCCATATGTAGACCCACTAACTCACTTACTATAAGTAATAATAACTTCATTATAAACCAACTGCACATCTTACATTAACTGTATCAATAAACTCTTTTGTATATAAAAATACATATATCACTATGTTGTTAGATATAGAGTCCCAAGTAACAATGATACAAGGATATTATAGTAATTTAGAAAAGTTTAACAATAAAAAGAGACTAATGAAGGATTTGGAGAAAAATCAATCCAGAGGATGTGAGTGCATAGATTGGTGACAGACCACTCATTATGGCTAAAGGTTTCTAGAAATCAGTCAGTCAATCAACCAGTCAATCAATCACTGTGGAGGTGTCTGGGTGGCTCAGTCAGTTAAACCTCTGACTCTTGATTTCAGGTCAGGTCTTGATCCCAGAGTCTGAACTTAAGCCCCATGTTCAGCTCTACACTGGGCATGGAGTCTACTTTTAAAAAAATAAGTAAAAATATGACTAAATGTTTCCTAGGTCTCAATTTAGAAAACATGTTTAAAATGGATGTCACAGGACATTCTCAAATTAAGGAAAAAATTTGGAAACTCCTAAAGGAATTAATTATTGTGCCTATCTACCCTTAAAAAGAGAGATTGTAGGAATTTAAACAAACACTCCCCCAAAACTGAGGGAACACTCCCAGATACAGGCGCTATCATAAACAATATCACCACTGGATCCAGAACTTATCATACAGACAGACTTAGTTGACATGGTCTTTGCTATTTCAGCCGTTGAGGAGAGCCAAAGCAAGACTGCACATACATGAGAAGGCAGACAATATAAGTTCACTAGATCACCACCAGGATACCTTAGCATCCTATTACTAGCAATAGCCCACAACTCTAACACAAGACATTCAGGCAGTTCATGAAAACTCAACATAACAAATACAAACCAGTATTTCCTTTATGGATGATACTCCTATTTCTGGTGGTAACTTGGAAAAACAAACTAGCATCAAAAATTGAGTTAGTTATTGACACTCAGAGGATGGACAATCAACCCAACTAAGGTCCAAAAACCCCACACTACTATAGAATTGTTAGGCATAATTTGATCCTCTGAAGGCAGAAAAATACCAGACCAAGTCATAAACCAAATAGATTGCATACCAACTCCTATCACAAAAGAAGCAGCTCAGAAAATGATATGACGGCATGAACATATCATATATGGGGATATATTAAAACGCATTTATAAAATAATTAAGAAGAGTAGGGGATTTAAATGTACAAAGACTCAAGAGGCAGGCTTTATTTGAAAAATGTCAGAACTTCTAGTACATTGTCACCAGCTAATGAGGACTCTAAACATAAACTATATTTAGAGTACCTATACTCACAAGGGTTTGCAACATGGTCGTTGTGGACTGAACCACTGCAGTATCCCAAATTTTACCCAACTGGATTATGGACTAAGAATTTCTCATGGTCAAGAACAGATACCCACCAACTAAAAGGCTCACTTGGGCATTCTCTGAGGCCTTATAAAATATACAACCACTAGTAGAAAATAAACTAATTAAACTTAAAATCCAATAGCCTAGGGCACCTGGGTGGCTCAGTGGGTTAAAACCTCTGCCTTCGGCTCAGGTCATGATCTCAGGTTCCTGGGATTGAGGCCCACATTGGGCTCTCTGCTCGGCAGGGAGCCTGCTTTCTCCTCTCTCTCTGCCTGCCTCTCTGCCTACTTGTGATCTCTCTCTCTCTCTCTCTCTCTCTCTCTCTCTCTCTCTCTTTCTCTCTCTCTCTCTGTCAAATAAATAAGTAAAATAATCTTTTAAAAAATCCAATAGCCTATTCTGGAGTAGGTAAAGCAGACCTCTGACAAACAGAGAGAACAATTCCAGCCAAAAAGTCCTAAGTTTTTGCATCCTATTACTAGTATATTCATATAGTATATCCTAGTATATCTTATTACTGGTATATTTCCAAGCAGGACATATGGACAGAGAGTCAACCCTCTGCATTAACTAAGAAGAACTCAGCAATGCCAATAGTGAACTTTACAGAACTTTGAAAGAATGAGCCTCTCCAAACCTGGGCAGTCAGGCAATAGGGACCACCCTGTTTTACCGTACTTGCTCTCACGGTTTCAGATGAGTCAGCCTCCATGACACCTGGAATATGCCGGCAGACTGGTCTTGAGGACTAATGATGGTCTAATCCTGACAGAATCAGGCTCAGGAGAAGCAGCACAATAAGCTGAATCAATAGCCATAAAGTTGACCATGAACAAAAAGCTAAGAAAAATCAGAATGAGTTTTATCTTTTCTCAGACTCGTGGACAACAGCTAAAGGAGTAGCTCTTTCATCAGGAACATGGCAGAAAAGTGACTGGAAAGTAGGAAAAATGAGCATACAGGGTAAGGGCATGTGGCAGAAAACACCACTGGCTGATCTCTCCATATTCATCACGTGGGTCTCTGCCCATCAGGACAACTCTGAAGTAATCAAATTGAACAACCAGGTAGACAGACTTACCAAGGAAACTAATGAGGTAAAGATCCCTAAAATTTATCTTAGAATAAAATGATTCATGGCTAATGAGGAAATAAATTCAAATCATAACCATAAATAAACAAGAAAGACAGTAGAACATAACATCTGATTACATAGATACATCAGTTGATAGGTCACATCACCAAATATGGGCACACAACACTAGAATGTGGTTAGAAAAAAGAAAAATATGGACACCTACCCAATACCTCCACTTTCAAATTAAGATATATGAGAATTGCTGAAAGTGTAAAATTTGAAGGCCACTGATGAATACCTCAGATAAGATCAAACCAGACAGACCTCTCTGAATTATACAAATTGATCATATTAGGATCCTTGTCTACACCAGAGAATAAATCTGCATGCTATTTTAGACACATGGTCAGAAATAAGATCACCCTATACTTGCAGGAATAATGGTCAAAAATCCACCATCAGAGTGTTAGAAATCTGGATTGCTCGCTATGGTATCACAATCATCATACAATTAGATTAGGGAACCCACTTAACAGGAGAGCTAATACAAGAATGGACTAAGGAGCAAGATTTAATGTGGAAGTTCCACCTGCCCTACAACTCGATCATCTCTGATACAACTGAAAGGCATAATGGCGTGCTCAAGCAAAAATTAGGTTGCTTACTAACAAGCTATATATGAAAGCTTAGACTAAAACAATCTGGGATGTGGCAAGATTTCTAAACCATAGATACACAAAGGATAGAAAAACTCCTACTAATATTGCAGGTACCAACAGAGATCAGAATTAGCACTAGCAATACCCCAGAATCTAAATTAAAAGGAAAGGTATTAATTCAAAGACATAATGTACCACAAAAATTATTGCACCTGCCACCAGTGAAACCTACTGAGTAACTGAAGGAAAAGACCTATTACAACAAATTTTTTTTAAAAAAACATAATATCTCTATAGAAATTTCAGACCTGAAGAATAACTTTTATTCTGTCAACACTAGAAGCCTAATGTTTATAAACATTCAGGGTGATGATGCTTCAGGCAATATTGGGAATAATGGTCATAAGAACTACAGATTTCCTTGAGTAACAAGAAGAACAAAAAATTTAAAATGCATAGAACAATATCTTTGTTTTGCAGGAATGAATGCAGTATACACCTTTAGCCTTATCAGTGTTACTAAACGGGTCAGTGCAGCATGGCACCAGCTAACCATATTATTTTGCCTATAGCGTACTACTGAACAGCACTCTCCTTACAGATCTGGATACTCTTCCGATAGTGCGAGCAAAGGTTGTGCAACCATTCCGAATTGGAATGACAGTTTTTGGTCCAGATCCAACTCCACTGTCTGTGATATTCTCTACTTCCTCTGTGGGATCACCATGCTTGTCACCTTATTACAACTTAGCATCCCAGCATCACCAAGCTGAACCTCCCGACTCCATCTTTTGCTATCAGCATGATCTAGCCATTGGGAAATCTTCAGTCAATGGAGAAATGGAATACTTAGGAAAGCTGATGAAGCAGTGGAAACCTTCCATTTCAATCTCTGTAAGAATCATTGAGGATCCTAAACAACCCTATTAGACACTGATTTGGAGGACGAAAATTGGCCTGAACTACTGACTGGCTATTATTATTACAAGCGAGAGCGTATGATGACCCAGCTATTGACTTTTGTGCTTATCCCTTATCTCACTGAATTGAGTGCAGCATTGGACAAGGCAGACTCTCTAAAAGTAACCACACTTTAGGGGTGCCTGGGTGGCTCAGTTGGTTAAGCGACTGCCTTCAGCTCAGGTCATGATCCCGGACACCCGGGATCAAGTCCGACATCAGGCTCCCTGCTCAGCAGGAAGCCTGCTTCTCCCTCTCTCACTCCCCCTGCTTGTGTTCCCTCTCTGGCTGTGTTTCTCTCTGTCAAATAAATAAAATCTTTAAAAAATAAATAAATAAAAGTAACCACACTTCAATTCCTGATTTATTCTGTGCACTAGCATTTCATTGTATAAGAGCAGCTGCTGAGTATGCACAATGGGCAACTATGCCTTTTAATATAAATAAGCAATTAATTCATGTTAATTCATGTTCACCTATTAGAAAATTAACAACAGATCTATGAACACTGTGGTTATTAAAAGAAGAGGGACACCTGCAAGGTGGATGGTAGGCAAATTGAAAATTTAGCATATAACACGTATCAGTATTCATGATGATATATATCAGGCTTCTGCCACAGATTTCTACTCAAGAATATAGGATATTCTGATAATAAAACTCATGTTCATATTAGAACCTAAAAGAATAGACTATACTTTGTTAATATACAGCATTTTCAAGCCAGATATAGATTCCCTAATTGTGCTCAGTTTTATCCACTTTCATCTGTGCCAAATTTATAACTTATGCCAAAAATAGATTTGCTAAAGAAAGAAGATCCTTGTTGGACTGGTAGGAGGCTTAATTGGAGATAAATGGCAGTTGTTTTTTCTTATTTCAAATTGATGAAATTTTAAAACATTTAAAACCAAACAATCACAATTTCACATACATACTATGGCAGCTTTGTCATGGTTGGGTACACAGATGGATAAGATTAGCAATATATTACAGAACATCAATTAATTTCATAATGATGTACATAGAGCAATGAAAATTTGATATTAAGTTGGAGGAAATGCTAAAAATAACAAAATATGCAGAAAACACATAAAAGATGTTTCTTTGTCTGTAGATTGTCAATTGTTGCTGTTAAGATTAGTTGATGTGTAGAATACTCTTGGAACAGTGATACTCCTGGGGTGCTTGGAGATGCTCAGTCAGTTAAGTGTCTGCCTTTGGCTCAGGTCATGATCCTGGGCTCCTGGAACTGAGCCCCGCATTAGGCTGCCTGTACATTGGGAAGCCTGCTTCTCCCTCTCCTT
>PITA01029374.1:0-17774 GCA_004023965.1 Spilogale gracilis | reverse complement strand
TCCTAGGACACACAAGCAATCTCCATATCATTTTATTAACTTGGGCTACAGACTTCTTTTCTTTTTTTCCTCCAACAAACTGGTTTGTAGGGGTTGATTAACTCCAGCCCAAGATGACAAAGACAGATTTCATTGGTAAAGTGATCTACTCTAATATTAACTTTAGGAAATTAGAAAAGAAGACTCAAAAGTATAAAAAACGCATGGGCATATAGTGAGTGCTCAAAAAATGTTGGCCTTTAATATTGGGTAAGCACAGGATCAGCTTTCACTAATTTGTCCTTGAGTTACAGACTGCTGTTGACTCAGGGATCATTTCTAAGAAGACAAGATTCCTGAACATCCAGGTAACAGGGAACATACTTCCCTTCTATTGCAGCTTTCTCCAAGGACCTTTATCCAGACTATACAACGGGATCCTTTAGATGATTTTGGATGAGGTGTAGATCTTCTAAATAATGTTCTTTAGAATAGTACTTATTTAAGTATAAACATCACCAGTAAAAAACATCTGTATTTAAGAGTATTTTATTTTAGGGGGCATATGGGTGGCTCAATGGGTTAAGTGTCTGCCTTCAGCTCAGGTCATGATCTCAGGATCCCGGGATGGAGCCCTGAGTCAGTCTCCCTGCTCAATGCGGAGCCTGCTTCTCTATCTCTTCCTGCCCCCTTCTACTCCCCCACTCATGCTCTTTCTCTCTTGCTATTGCTTTCTATCTCAAATAAATAAATAAAATCTATTTTTTAAAAAGAGCATTTTTTAATGACAAAAGACCATGGTTTCACATTTATGCTGATACAAAGTTTCCTTCAAAAATGAATGATTCAAGTGAAATCAGTAAGTTGATTCAGAGAAAGCTGTTCAGTAGTAATAGTACCGGTGGTACCCAGAAGTGGTAGGAATTGGGGCAGCGCATGCCAATGACTGAGTTTTGAGAAGTACTGTGGTAGTGGATTGAACCCATTTGCTCCCCATTTTGCACCATATGAAACTGTTAACACTCATATTATGGAGTTGAAGTCTATACTATAGTTACAAACATTTTGTGCTGGACAGGGCCTTAAGGTCATCAAAGAACAACCTTTGTTTAGACAGGTGGGGTTTCCGAGGTCTCGGGATGTGCCTTGACTAAGTGCAGTACATGGTGAAAGAGCTATGATTTCCCTCTGTAAGAGAAAATGTTAGTGCTTTCTAGTACTCCAGACCTCAAGGGTAGAAAAGGCATAGTACTTTACCCCTAGTTCATTAAGAGACACTAGAAGAGAGAAACTGTGTCCTATGGCAGGATCTTAAGGTGCACCTGTCTTAAAATATTTGAGGGTCTTTTATTTGGGGGAGGATTATGTTTATTCTATTTGATTTCAAGGTGTAGAAGAGGGATGACCAGGGGGTTGACAGGAAGGCAGATTTCAGTTCAATGAGGAGAAATACTTAAACTAAACAACGAATGAGCTGTCTTCAGAGAGGATAGGCTCCCCAAGACCAGAGGTGTTTATTTTAGCAGAACATAACAACTCTAGGGGACGCAGGGAAAGTAATGATCTCTATCCAAGGACCGGATGGGACTTAAGATCTTTGCCACTCTTGAATGTCAAGGAGTCTGAGGTAACCTTTCCTTCCTTTCAAATGGCTTGTCATAGGAAACCATTGTCGGCAATTATCTCAGTTTTATGTAAAAAGCAATTAAATCATTTGGGAATTTCCCCTCCCCACATAACACTTGATTAAAAAAATTATGCAAAAAAATGACAAGAACCTTTTGGTGCTAGAGAAGACATGTGAACATAAGCCTACTGGTTTACCTATTTCCTGCAGTGTATTTTCTTTTTTTTTTCTTTTTTTTTAATGGTCTTTAAAGATTTTTTATTTATTTGACAGAGAGAAACATAGCCAGAGAGGGAACACAAGCAAGGGGGAGTGAGAGAGGGAGAAGCAGGCTTCCCATCGAGCAGGGAGCCCTATGTGGGACTTGATTCCCTGGCTCTGAAATCATGACCCAAGCGGAAGGCAGTCGCTCAACCAACTGAGCCACCCAGGCCCCGCTGCAGTGTATTTTTAAAATCTTGTGCTTAAAGACTTGATAGTTGGGTCGGGGCGCCTGGGTGGCTCAGTTGGTTAAGCGACTGCCTTCGGCTCAGGTCATGATCCTGGAGACCTGGGATCGAGCCCCGCATCGGGCTGCCTGCTCGGCGGGAAGCCTGCTTCTCCCTCTCTCACTCCCCCTGCTTGTGTTCCCTCTCTGCCTGTGTTTCTCTCTGTCAAATAAATAAAATCTTAAAAAAAAAAAAAAAAGACTTGATAGTTGGGGATTTGCATTTTAATCAGGGCTTTGTTTAATAATATACAGTAATTAGGGGCACCTGGGTGGCTCAGTTGGTTAAGTGAGACTGCCTTCAGCTCAGGTCATGATCCCGGAGACCCGGGATGGAGCCCCACATAGGGCTCCCCGCTCGGCGGGAAGCCTGCTTCTCCCTTCTCTCACTCCCCCTGCTTGTGTTCCCTCTCTCGCTGTGTTTCTCTGTCAAATACATAAACAAAATCTTTAGAAAAGGAAAACAATATGCAGTAATTAGAGAGGTATGTAGATCAGTCTGGTAAATCAAAAGTTCCATCATTTTACACTCAGAAAGCTGCTATTAAGAGCTGATACTTGGCCTATAAAGTGCAGAATTATTGGGTTGAATCAGGTGAACTTGTCGTAATGGAGACAAAAACCTATGCTGGCAATTTCATATAGTTCAACCTAATATTAAAGACGTTGATAAACAGTTCTATAACTTCCAATGCATTTGATATTGTTTTCTACTAAACCCAGAATTTTCCTTCACATACAGATCAAAGAAACATTATCACAGTAAGCCGAATTATAATTCAGCATGATTTCTTCTAAAATGGATAAGTTCCTTTTGACTTGTTATGGCACAGCGGATTTTTCATTTGCAAAGACGTTAAGCCCTCTAATGTGCAAACCATTAAGTAGCCAATTGTTTCAGCAAGGTTTGCCCAGTGGTGAGAAACAAGATAAAACTCCTGCGCATGCTGAATCCAGGTGGGGAGCCCGTGTGTGTGGCAGTGCTTGGGGGTAGAAGACATCTATTCATGAAATAAGGATTTAACAAAGCGTAATCCCAGCTTCCTTGCCTGTTCACATGAGAAACCAAAGCTTCAATTTAACCGCAGGCGGTGGGAGTTTCACACTGTCAGCACCAACTGTCTGAAACCCCAAACTGGTATCTAAATGTGAGGGACCCAAACTAAAAAGTTTAGAGTGACTTAATTAAATGTCAGATTCTCTTTTCCATAGGACATTCATGCTATGTTAAAATGGGATAGCTCCTAAGTTTCCCTCGAAGTTCTGTTTTTCAGAATAATGTTCAGTACTGCAGCAGAGCCATTTAAAAATACATGCTTGTTGACACACAGAGAAAAATTGAAACTCTTGTGGGAAAACTAGGGGACTGTGGGGGATTCCCCCTCCTATTTTTTGTTAAAAATTAATGAAAATACTTAAATTCTATGCATTCATACTCAAAGCACTCGAAGTCATGGCTTTTTAGAGCGGTAAGAGCAGAGACAAAGCAGCTCCATCTATTTTACAATTGAAATAGGCTCTGAGTTTAAGTGACTTGCCCAGTGCCTACGGGGATATGGAAAGAAAAAAAATCAAAGACCTCAATTATATCCCACATTCTCAGAGAAACTAAGAAACATCTCCAACATTGATGATTTGTGCAACAGATCACTCTGACACAGGGGAATTTTAATTCAATCTTCCCTGCCCTGCGGTTATAAGCGGTCAAATCTCACCTGATTAAATTCATTCTCCAGCCAGTTGCCCTGGCATGCTTGTAGGCAGACTGAGTAGAGGTGTGCTTGTTTTCCAGTGCCCTCTCCAGCCTGGCAAAGGCGCCATTTCCGTCATTGTAGGGACTTCAATACCACAAATGACCTGATCCTGATCTGGCACTCTTTCCACACGTCATTTAACTTCTCCGCCCCATTTTGACAGAGGGAATGCACCAACGGAGGTGTCTAATTTGTTGGGTAGATGGCTAAATTCTTGGTCATACAATGTCTAAAACCCAGCAGCTGATCTACTGACCAGTCAGTTCTTCAAGTTACGAACAGGAGAAAGACCCCATGTGCTGTTTAGAAAAAAAAGAGATCTGGGCGCCTGGGCAGCTCAGTTGGTTAAGCCACTGCCTTCAGCTCAGGTCGTGATCCCAGAGTCCTGGGATCACTCCCTGCTTGGCAGGAAGCCTGCTTCTCCCTTTCACTCCCCCGCTTGTGTTTCTGTCAAATACATAAATAAAATCCTTAACAAAAACAGAAAACCAAAGATTGAGGGTTGTCCCACCCCCCCCCCCCTGCCCCAAGCTTCCTTTCCTCCTCTTTCTCAAGGGGCTGAACAAATGCAGTCAACTATAGTCATTGTGTTGTCAGTTCAAGCTCAACAGCAGTGAATCATAAAAAATGTCACTATAAATTAAGTCATGCCCGGGTGAAGTTTTCTGCATGTAAGTGGAGGGCTTACGTTTATTTACCCACTTTCCCAAAGGCAATTTAAATGTAGAAACATACTTCCTTTTAGTTTTGGAGTCAAAGGCCAAACTTTATATATGACACAAGTATAAGGAAACTAATTTTCACAAATGTCTTGAAATTAATACTTCAGCAGTTTATAGACATTGCTGGGTGAGCCAAGAGCCCTAGCAGAGGATGCATATTTTAATGGCTGTGGGAACCCACTCCCTGCTGTCACTGCCTTATGGTAACAAAATGATATACTTGCTTTGCATAAAAATAGTGATGAAAACACAGAGACATTCTTTTCCACTTATTTATTACATTTGGACCTCTAAGAAACATATACCATCAGATATACCACTATTCAGTAAAAATCTATTCTAGTTTTTGGGAAGCATACATGTCACAAACTATCTTGCTTCTAGTTTCCAAGACTTTTATACTAAGAGATTACCAAAAAGGTAGGCTCTGATCTATGGGATCCTGAGCCTTGAGGTTTTGAGTTTTGATTATTGTAGAACAGTTTCAAAGGGATGAACTGAATTCCCAGCTGTTTTCCTTCTGGAATGGGCTAATTGTTTTGAACTTGTCTTGTCTATTGTGAGAATATTCAACTCCTTCAGCTTTGTGACCTATTCTTTGGAAAACTTGGTAAAAAAGTAATTTTTTTCCCCTGTACAGTAAGGATGAATTTATCAGAACACATCCAATATGAATTATAACAAAAAGCAGTATACACATGTGTACATGCCATGTTCACTTTAATGACTACTTCGTAAGCTGGTAACTACTCCAACTATGGAGGCTATTTCTGGATCAATACGATCCAAGCTTGTTGCAATCAACTCCTTAACAGAACCCTTGGTATGAGACAGATTAAAAATAAAAAAGGGTAGGGGCGCCTGTGTGGCTCAGTGGGTTAAAGCCTCTGCCTTCAGCTTAGGTAGTGATCTCAGGATCCTGGGATTGAGGCCCACATCGGGCTCTCTGCTCAGCAGGGAGGCTGCTTCCTCCTCTCTCCCTGCCTGCCTTTGCCTACTTGTGATCTCTCTGTCAAACAAAATATTTTAAAAAATTTAAAAAAATAAAAAAGGGTAAATGAACAAATGCATAGTCATACATGATGACGTTTTCAAGAAGCTACTCTTTGTGGAAGTATAGAGGAAAGGGGACTTTTGGAAAGCTGCTGATGGAGACTGGGAGGTTTAAAGCTATGGCTCTGGTAAGCACCCCAGTGAGCTACAGGAAGGCATTTGTAAGAGTAGATTGTGCAGCCTCAAAGGATAACTCTCTAAAAGAGGTGCACATTTTCTCAATTAATTTAAATTCTGAGGCTCTCAGTAGTTGAGGGCTAGAAGTAAGACCCAAAGCAAAGAACCATCTTCCTAACAGCTCAGGAAAGGTGACTGTGTCATTTGGCTTGTGATGCTGAATGGTCCAAAAGCCTCTGGTGGTGCGATATGGACAAGGAAAATATTAATACACAAACCACAAAACACCATTAAAACTCAAAAAACATTTTTTTTCATTTAAAAAAGTTTTTAGAACACATAAAACAAGGCAACATTTATTCTTTCTTCTCGTCTTCCGGTGTGGGGTCTGTTGGAGGCTCCTCCACTGTGGCACTGTTGCTCTCTGAGCCAGTGTTACTGTCACTGGTCCCCTCCTCCGCCATACTGTCCACCCCCTCCTGCCCGCTCTCCTTGTCCTCAGGAGGAGATGTGCCTTCTTCACCATTCTGCTGGCTTTCTGTCGCTTCTTCAAGGTGTGTCTCCTCTGTAATCACACATGTGTCACAGTCAGTTCCAAGACAAAAATTTACTCTCCTAATTGTGCTGACAGTCTCAAGCTGTGCTGTCCAACACGGCAGCCCCTCACCGGGCGCGAGAGGAAGCTCCGGGAGCTAGCGTGACTGAGGGGCTGTCAGCACCTTTGAAACAATTCAGGTCTAAAAATCTACTTCTTAGCTGTAAATTTACAAAAGCTAAATACAGAGCAAGTATTTCTGATGAAAATTTAGCTTCCAAATTTAGATGTACTATAGGTATAAAACACACATCAGATTCTGAAGACTTAGTATGAAAAAGAATGTAAAAAGTTAATACTTAAAAATGTTTATTACATATTGAGATATTGTTTAAGATATACCGGCTTAAAGAAATAAACATATTATTATTTAAGATTGTATTTATTTATTTGACAGACTGACAGGGGGAGTGGGAGAAGGAGAAGCAGGCTCCCCACTGGGAAGAGAGCCCGAAGCGGGGCTAGATCCCAGGACCCTGGGATCATGACCTGAACTAAAGGCAGACGCTTCACTGACTGAGCCACCCAGGTGCCCCTAAATATATTATTATTAATTCATTTGTTCTGCTTTATTTTATTTTATTTATTTTATTTTTTATTTTTTAAAGATTTTATTTATTTGACAGAGAGAAACACAGCCAGAGAGGAAACACAAGCAGGGGGAGTGAGAGAGGGAGAAGCAGGCTTCCTGCCGAGCAGGGAGCCCGATGTGGGACTCGATCCCCGGTCTCTGGGATCGTGACCTGAGCTGAAGGCAGTTGTTTAATCAACTGAGCCACCCAGGTGCCCCATGTTCTGCTTTATTTTTAAAAATGTCAGAAAATTTACAATTACACAGTGTACTTGCACATTTTTTTTCTATTGGACATAATGCTGTTCCGTGCTTTAAATTTAGTGAGAAAGCAGATATGGAAATAACATAGGGGCAATATTTTAGGTACTTTGTTAAATGTCATGCTGGGTTGTTCTCTGTAAGAAATTAAGAACTTGAGGTTTTTGCTGTAATGGTCTCAAGTTTGTTTTTCTCCTTCGGCTAAAAGGATGAAATCTGAGTGAAGACCCATAGGGATGCTCTCCTCACAAATGACAGAACAGAGGCAAAGGGGAGAGTGTTCTGTCTAGTTGCAAAATGAGCAAAGAATCACACTCCATGGATACCCTAATTCTCAAGCTCCTGCTTTAACCACAAAAATGTATCATGCTCCAAATTTGTTAAGATAAAATATATGTTCACATAAAACAGAAAAAGGCTCAGATAACAAAACTTAAAATCTGACTATCTGAAATGCTGACCTGCTGAATAAAATATTGTAATAACATCTGGTAAAGTGACTGCTATTCCATTAAATGTTTTCCTGATGTCAAATTGGAAGTTGTCAGTTGAACGCCAAGTAAGACTGCTGTCCCTCCCCCTGCTTGCAGTGATGGTCCAGGGAGCCTCTGGCTTTATTTCTGAGAACACTTTTAACTAACTCCTGTTTACAGAGGGTACTGTGCAGGGTCAAAATAGTGCCAGAAGGTGAGGGGATCAATTACAAGTAATTGATTTCATCGGCATTTTATGAAAGTTTTACATGTTATTTCATGCCTTGAGGAATGCTTTTAATCAGGAAAATCAGTATGCCCGGAAGTAAGGACTTCTCTTGGATGGGGTCAACAACCCTCTTCCATAAAGGCTAGATAGTAAGGATTTCGGGTTTTGTGGGCCACGCCTCTCTGCGACAACTCAACTACACTCTGGTAGCCCCAAAGCAGCCACAGATGATACGGAAACACACAGGCAAGGCTGTGTTCCAACAAAATGTCACTTTCCGGGTCAGGCACGGACACAGGTGGCAGAACAGGATTCGGCCTGTAGGTTTTACTTGCTCAACCCTACCCCAGGACACCAAAGATGTTGATCTAAAAGCAATACGTTTCAGCAATAAAGGTCAAAACACTGAGTGCCCTACCACGTCATATCCAATAGTTAAGTGATTTTATAGATCCAATACTAAGTGATTTTATGTACATTTCCTCATTTGTCCTCTCATTCTCAGGAGGCCGCACTAGAGCACGTACAAGTGAGGAAATAGACTAAATGATTTATCCAGGCATATGCTAGCAAGTGGTGAAAGAGCATTAGAGCCAAATCTGACTCCAGGGCCAGTACTCTCAGCCATGCCTATCACTGTTCTTTATGTGCCTAACCCGGAAAATGACAGAACTCATTCGGGACAAATAACCAAGACCTCAAATAGCCCGACTAAAGACCAATGCCCCACTGCAATTTTGTATGGACTTCAATATTTTATGTTTATCTACTATAGAGGTGCGGATTTGGAAGGAAATGTGTAGATCATATAGACAACAGCCCCTGACCCTTGACACTGACTTGGCGGTCAGCAGGCAGGTTACCTGTCTCCATTGGGATGCTCTCGTCGTCCTTCTTCTCCTCGGTCTTACTAGCAGCTTGCTCTTCCTCAGGAACCATGCTGCTCTGACTGCGTTCAGCTTGCTCTGCTGCCTCTTTCTCTCTTTCCTCCTGCCTCTTTCGAGCCTGTTCCTCTGCCTGTGCAATTTCAGCAGCAATTTTTTCCATATCCACTTCTACTTTTAAGCCACACAACTAGTAGTCAAAAAGAAAGAAAGCTCTCTTAGTAATGTTCTTTTCTTATGATATCTGAACCAGAGAAATTATTTCAAAAGTGGGTTTTCTTGACTGTGAACTATATACATATATATGGGAGGAAAAAAACCAAAAACATGATTCTAGGTCTTCTCTGCAACTCCTGTGTCTACAGGAAAAGAAAGCTGCGCTAGTGCCACATAACAGCAAGTGTTACGGGATGGCTGGTGAGGCAATGCTGAAAGCACCGGATTTATAGAGAAGGCTTCCAGTTCCTATTTCAAGGTACCAAACACAGGATTTACTTGTTTTAACACAAAGTGTGTACTATAAGCTACATTTAATGAATAAATTTCAATAAAATGGAAACAATTCATGAACTGCATGAGTTCAAATTAAAACACCCAGGATTCTAGGGTCTATAGGCTAGTACATGTGTGGATACTATATGATATCTTAAACCTACTGAAATTTTGCCGGAAAATGGGAATAATTTCACAAAGCAAAGACCTTACCATTAGAGCAAAGTTCACCCTGCTTGAAAGTGAACAACATTCAATAAAAACACTATTTTGGAGAAAGGCACGGTGATAAAAAGTACAGTGAACACATTGAATCGATACCCTTTTAAGTTCATTGTTAAATGAATCTGTGCTTTCCAGGAATTTCCTCTTCTTTTCCTGGTGTCGCTCCTCTATTTGAAGAAGTTCAGCTTCTAGTTTTCGCTGAAAGACATATGATCAGCCTTTATTATTACTGAACTATTTTCTTGAAAGCAAAATATATCTCATTTTTTAATGGTCCATGCTTTCTCACAGTGTGACAAGGGTTTGAAATTTTTCTCTATAGATTTTTAAAATTTATTTATATGACAGAGAGCAATCACAAGTAGGCAAAGAGGTAGGCAGAGAGAGAGGAGGAAGCAGGCTAACTGCTGAGCAGAGAGCCCGATGCAAGCCTCAATCCCAGGACCCTGAGATCATGACCTGAGCCGAAAGCAGAGGCTTTAACCCACTGAACCACCCAGGCGCCCAAAGGTTTTGAATTTTTTAATTAAATCATTTATTGCACAATGTGTCTAGCTAAGATTTTAAAAACATAAAATGCAGCATAGTGGAGTGACTATAATTATTAAATGTATGTTAAAGAATACTGTTTCATGCCTCAGCAATTTCTTAAGAAAAAAATATTTAGTTAAGCAGTAAAGGTTCAGAAAATATCTTAAAATTCTTAATGCATAAACTTTACATCACCAGAGTCTGTATTACAGTTTTAATGACAAACTCATTAAATCCTCAGGAAACCTCCACTTCTTCAAGCTTCTTCCCGAATCAGGAACAGGTTAGACAGAACACAGAAATATTTAGCTCGCAGACTAAATTTTAATAGCTATGCAACAATGTTTCCTTAATTTCAATCTTTGCACAGTATAGAATCATGCCACTGGGGCTCTGGGACATAGGCCCAATTTATTATAACAGATATTTTGTGAGTTTACCTGATGAACCATTAAGGACTGGACCTGTCGTTTGAGGACCTGCATTCTAGCTGTTGTGACAACTGACCGAACGTCTGGCACCACACTCTCACTAAGGATTTCACTGATGAGGCGGTGGTTTCTCTGGAAACGGGCGGTGGCTGTATGCTTCATTGAAAAGCCATCATCATAATCTGGAATAAACAAGATGTCTGAAAATGAAGTCACCAGCAATCATAAATAGGTGAGAGTAACAATGTTAACACCTAAACACCAAGGAGCCTTAGCCCTCACTGGTCTAACAAGGAGATCCTTCCCTGCTCAGGGAGGAGTCTGCTTCTCCCTTTCCCTCTGTACCCCGCTAATGCTCTCTCTCAAAGAAATCAATCAATCAAATCTTTAAAATAAAAACAAGCCCAAGGGGGGCCTTAAGGGCATCATGGGAGCACTGGGGAAGTCATTTGATAAAAATCATGGGGAAGACCTAGTGTGTTTGTTGGCCAGGGTATTGGTTATTCTCATGAAATCTTGGAAGTGATGCTATGTGTCTGAGAAGGAGTTGGCTGGAACACAAATGAGATAAAATCATGTGTCTTCTGGCCTGGAAATCCATCAACGGGAAGGAAGGCTGCATGTTACTTAGAATGGTTCATTCTCTTGGTAGTAATTTGAGGCATTCACACCTGATGACAACATAGGCACCGGGCAGTGTCTTTGTCCCTGTCACTGCATTACTTTAATACTAAAGTAATGAAAATGCCCACTGCAGAGAAAACATTACCTCTAGCAATACTGGGTCCCAGACCACCACATACATTTTATCTGATTAAAAAAAAAATTAAAGCCCTAAGCCAATTTTACAGGAAAGGAGCATTTACTACCAAATTTTACTTTTAATTTTTGTCAATCTATACATGTACATAGTTGTCAGTGTGTAAAGATACAATGCTGTTTTCATTCCCTCAAGTTCATGTATGTATGGCATGGATCTGGTTTACATGCTTATTTTTAATAGCTATGCAACAATGTTTCCTTAATTTCAATCTTTGCTCTATCACCTCTACAGTTTTGGACATATCTGCTAAAAATCCATACTATCATTTAATACAGATACTTAAATTAACTCACTTTTTAAAAAAGCTTCCTCTTAAGCAATACACATTAATTTTTTTTAAAGATTTTATTTATTTATTTGACAGAGAGAAACACAGCGAGAGAGGGAACACAAGCAGGGGGAGTGAGAGAGGGAGAAGCAGGCCTCCCACTGAACAGGGAGCCAGATGCAGGGCTCAACACCTGGACTCCAGGATCATGACCTGAGCCAAAGGCAGTCGCTTAACCAACTAAGCCACACAGGCGCCCCAAGCAACACACATTAAAATAAAAGTTCCTGGGCACCTGGGTGGCTCAGTTGGTTAAGTGTCTGCCTTTGGCTTGGGTCATGATCCCAGGGCCCTGGATCAAGTCCCACATCGGGCTCCTTGCTCAGTGGGGAGTCTGCTTCTCCCTCTCCCTCTGCTCTCCCGCCCTCACTGGGGTTCTCTCCCCCTTGCTCTAATAAATAAAAAATCTTTAAAAAATAAATATTAAAATAAAAATAGACGTTCCTCTCCAAACCACCTAATCATCTTACTGTCCCACCAGAGGTGGAGGGACCACACGTTCGGGAACTTTGCTTGAGGCCCAAATTGTACTGCTATGTGGCAGTTTAGCACCTCCCTTATTACTTGCTAATTAAGTAGCTCCCAAAATGCTCATCATCATCAACACCGCAGCTACAAACTGCTGTGCAAATTACTTTTTGTCTCCTTTTTAAAAGTAATTTATTTAGGACATATACTTCTGGATTAAAATTACTGGAATACAGGATACCATTTTAAAAAAAATTCTGTGACCTTATTTTTTTAAAAAGTTTTTCATAGGGTGCTGGGTGGCTCAGTTGTTAAGCATCTGCCCTCAGCTCAGGTCATGATCCTGGAGTCCCTGGATCAAGTCCCGCATCGGGCTCCCCGCTCTGTGGGAAGCCTGCTTTTCCCTCTCTCACTCCCCTTGCTTGTGTTCCCTCTCTAGCTGTGTTTCTCTGTCAAATAAATAAAATCTTTAAAAAAATTTTTTCATATTCATACTTAAGATTATACATGGTATATTGGTATATTGGTATACTACCTCTATCTAAACTATATATGCTTCTTTGTTTTTTGCTTTCTTCTTCCATTTATATGGCTCCAGTGTTGACCTCTGGTAGGGGAAATTGAGTCTTGGCAATCTGGGCTTGTCTTTCCCAACACGTAGAGTTCTCTGACTTCTTGGGGGTGGGCTTGTATTTTCTAGTTATTTTTGAATTCACCAGCTCTTTACCTCGTTCTCTAAAATGCCATTAAAAAAACCTTCACTGTCTTGTGTGGAAGCTGCATGCGCCTTCTCTAGAATAGCAGCCCGCAGCCGCTGAGCTCACAGGGGGCTGCCCTTCTCTTGGACTGATGCTAAGCCCCACCTCACAAACTTTCCTCTTTCTACCATTTCTGAGGTGTAAAGTCCAAGGTCTGAAGTCACTCTTATCCTGGCATCTTCATTTTCACCTGTCCTTTCTTACAGCAGCTTTAAGTTCCTATCTTAAACTTATAAAACATAATGCGCCCAAGTCTGAGGAACAGAGAAAAGGATCTTCTTTGAGTGAACCTCTGAAGTCCTGTTCAACGTTCACAATGTCACCTTTCACCTAAAGAACACTTTAACTGCTTCTATTTGCGGCTTCCATCTTGCTAATCGTTGTTTATACTCTTATACTGATCCCTACTGATCCTTCCAATTATTCATAGACTGGATCTTCTACTTGTTAGTTCTGTATGTTTTTCTTGCATTAATCGTCCAATTTGAGTAATTTTGGTCTGTGTTTGCTAGTATGTCCTGAGCACTGATTCTGTTTAATACTCACTACAGTTTCTAGTCCATATTCTGTTCTGTTTTTACATTATTCTCTCCTGTAGTGTATTTATGAGCATATTTGTCAATATCCCAATCCATTCTTTTAAAATTTTTTTCCCCCTCTCCTTTTGGGTATATGTTTATTCGTATTTTTAGGTGCCATTACACTTCCTTTCTCTATGATATCTTTAAAGTTCTTATAAGCCTCCTCTTTGTTACCCCTACTCTGAAATGGGATCTTATTTTCTTGATGTTTCTGTTGTTTGTAGCTAGAGCCTCTAGCCTTTTCCACATCACAGCAGTGCATGAGAAAGTGTTACTTGTAGAGCGGGCGTGATTCATGGAGGAGTATGCTCCCCGAGGCAGGGCACTAGCTCTGAGGCTCCTTGCAGCCTCAGACCCTGCCTGGCTGCAGAGACCAGGGCTGTGATCCGTACACCCGCAAACAATCAGTCAGGAAACTCTGCGATTTGTGTGTACACATATTTGCATGTCTGTATAAAGTGTGCATGTGTGCATCCTCCTGTGCTCTCATGAGCCACATTGGATTTCTGAATCAACTGGAAAACAATTTCATAATGCTTCTCCCCACTCATTAACTTTCTCCCTTGAGAGCCTTTAATTCAGCAAGTTTAAGGAATCAATAGGAAAACAGGATGTAATCAGAAAGCACTGAGCTTTTTAAAAGTAGCTGAGGCAAAATTCTGATTGTGACTCAAAAACCTTTCATGCATCTTGAGCATAAAGATTCTGATAAACAATAAGTAGTTTTTGCTATTTTTTGCACTAACAAGGATGTATCTTTTTCTTGTAGGAACTTCACATAGAGATCTTAAGATAATTAATCAAAATACTGAAATGGCACTTAAATATGATTTGTTTTCCATTTACGGTAGGATATAAACTTGAGATTGCTCATATTTTAGTTCTCAGAGAACGCATACACAAAACCCCGTTTTGTTTTTTTTACCATCTGGATCTTCAGCAGGCTGGATGCTCATGTACGGCTCTCCCTTCTCCATGCGAGACTGTCTCTGTCGACTTTCTTCCTCTAAAGCAGCTTCTGCACGACTTTTTGCATTTATGTAAGCAAGGTATGCGGGGGAATTATGATAGGCCTTCATAGATTCATTGTACTCTATCTGAAATTCAAATGTTTTTCAGTTTTTTAATTAACATATTGTAGGTTACACAGATAGCTTTATCTCATTTGAATATCAAAAGACAGAATTATCTCCTTTTTACACACAAGGACTCTGAAGCCTGGAGAATTTTGTTTTTTTTTTTTAAGCCTGGAGAATTTTTTAAGTGACTGACCCAGCAGGCTGAGACAGCACAGCCTCAGCTGATTAGACCGTTTGCTTCTTTCATAAAGAATAAGCAAATGTTTATGCATTTTGTATCATCTCCACCCCACTGCGGTCCCCATTCTACCTTTTCTGCTTCGTATTCGTTTAAATATTCTTGTTTTTCTTCATCAGTGAGATCTCGCCACATGCCACCAATAATCTTGCCAATCTCCCACAACTTTAGGTCAGGGTTGGAAGCTTTTACTTGGTCCCAGACCTTAAAAAGGAAACATGAAATTTCAGTATGGATGCCTAAAAATACAGAAACTTTTAAACATAAACAAAAGCAGAAGGAATAGTATCAAATCCCTATGTTCTCATCAGCCTGCTGCAACAATTATCAACAGCTGGCTAATTTCACTTCCTCTGCTGGAT
The DNA here is from genome assembly GCA_004023965.1 of Spilogale gracilis. NCBI lineage: Eukaryota > Metazoa > Chordata > Mammalia > Carnivora > Mephitidae > Spilogale > Spilogale gracilis. The sequence goes on along the minus strand of PITA01029374.1, from coordinate 2,706 downwards.
TAATCCATGGCAGATCTCAAGACATCTCCAATCACTGTTGATAGTTAAGATGAGATAAGCCAATAACATAGTCTCTGTCTCTCTAAAAGCTCACAGAATTTAGAAAGAAAGTGGTTAATCTATATAATACAACAGACCATATCATCAAATACATGTATAGTAAGTGTGACCAAACATTTCTAAATAGTAGTGAAAATAGCTAAATGCTCTTACTATTAATAAAGCTATTGGCTCTATTTGTTACTTTAAGAGAATATAGGTTCATTACCAAACCAAACCACAAGAGAGAATTCAAGAAGTGTAAAGAAAATGAAAATAACCATAAGCCTACTGTGTAGAGACAACTGTTGCCTTCTAGGCCTTTTTCTTCTTCATACTAACATACTGTTGCTATCGTTTTTATAAAAAATAAGATACTAACACATGTCGTCCTATATGCTTTTTTTCACTTCACATTTTTCTCATGTCACTGAATTTCTCCAAAGGGCTATGTAAAACTGTATTATGGACTTAAACCTTTTATTTAATCATGTTCTTCTTGCTAGTTTTTAGCTCTAGGATTCTGAAATCAGAACTAAGTTCTTTAAAAACTCCAATTCCTTATCCTTTCCTCTGACTCTGCACAGAAACCCTGGCTAAGCCATTATGAAATCTGATGTAAACTGAAGCAGCAAGGAGAGCAGTCCTTCCTCCCTCTGGCTCCTGGCACCTACCTTTCTGCTGTACCTCATGTAGGGCATCAGCGGCTTATCTGGTGGCTTTGGGGGTTTTGGAATCGTAATACCAGAGGATGCCTACAAAAGAGTTAAATACATTCATTATTCAATTGCAAGTAGTTCACCAGCAAAATGAAAAGAGAGTCCCTTAAAAAATTCTAATGCGCCTTTCTTCTACTCGTCCATGGATACAAGATTCTTATATTTTCTCCACTGAAAATAGCTATCACTGCAAATTCAGAAATGTTCACATCAATAGAAAATAAAGAAAATGACTTTAGGCACAGTATTTTAAAATATTTTACTTAGCAGTTTTTTGCTACTGCTTTGACAACCTGGCTGTAAGAACAAATAAAATATTACATAATAATCCATACATCGAAAATATACGGTTACACATCACATGTCCCACGTTTAGGACATAACCTAGCAAAATTGTGCTTAATTTACCATTACACATACAGTCAACACTTGATTATCTGCCGGAAGTCTGGGCTCCTTCCCCACTTACCACTCTCACACTGAATGTGGGGGACTTTGTATCTACTTGTACTACTTTAGGATCACACTGCAGCCCTACATAAACACCACCCTACAAAAACTACCTGTTAGGCTCAAAACAGAAAACAAAATACACTATTTCCTTTATCAGGGCTAGAGATTTTATTTTTCTTAAGGTTCTACGTCCATATCTAGTGGCTTTCTAAAAAGGGAAGCAAAAATTATAAACTAAAATCATGTCTTCTTTTGTCCTTAGTCCTAATAATAATATAGGAGTGAACAAGTTTGCTAAGGACAGAGAAATGGCAGACACAGGGCCCACTTAGGTTATTTTTGAGGCCTTATGTTGATTAAAAGTTTTGGTTTTGTGCGGAAAGAAAAAAGAAAACAAAGGGAGGAGGGAAGACTAAAAATATTTTTTAAAAAGGTAAAGAAAAAAGTGGAATGGGGGGAAGGCAAAGAAAAAGATGAGAGACTGGTTCTTTCTACAGGCTGCAAGTTAGGTAAGGGATAGCAGACAGCATCTAGTGGGCACCCCAGAGAATTCCAATCCACGAGTGCCTATTTCTGAGTTTAGTTTCATCTTAACATACATGACTACATTTGATCAAGGACCCAGAATTCACCATGGCTGAATTACATTTATTTTTCTCCAATTTCTAGGAGACAACGGATATTGAGTCTTCTTGCCAGGTTAGGGGGAAGAGGTGCTGGCTTCACTCTAATTAACAAAGGACAGGGACTCGCAAATCCTCATAAAGAGACTAAGATGTTTTTTCTCTTGCCCTTCAGTTGCTGTTGTGATAAAACACTGGACAAACTCCTCCTTTCTAGGTTGGACACCAATTATAACCTTATTTTTTATCCAAGGGCTCAGAGATTAGTGTGTGTGCTCCATTCCACTGCTTTCAAAAAATGCTTCCTCCTCCTATAACAAGGGTCTTCCTCCATCCCTATATGATTTCAGTAGTTCTACTTCTTCATACATGGAATTGTTAGAAAGCATATCACCTTTGAAGCAGTACTTCCTCTCTTTTTTTCCACTCCTCCCATACATTCATACCACGCCTCATGCTGGTGCCCATGCAGGCAGACCATTTTTTTTTTTTTTTTTTTTTTTTAAAGCCAGCATTGGGCAGTGGAGTGAGGTCAGCCACAAGGGATAGACACAGTCAACAGCAATAGTATGAACAGCCAATAAGAGCAGATTGGTCTCGAGGTCTGTAGCTCTTTCAAGGAGAGGTGTGGGAACTCCTATGAGGCTAAACTTACCTCATGGGTTCAGAGCAAGATACACAAAGGTCTGATTTTTCATATGTAAAGTTATTAGAAAGCATTTCCAACACAAACCTTCAAAATTCCATGAAGTAGGTTACAACTAAAGTTGGAATTGTGCCAGTAATTGAAGCTGGTAGATCACCACTAACAAAATTTCTTTAAAGAGACAAAGAACTCTAAAATATCTATGTTTAAATATATTAAAACACTT
>PITA01029373.1:0-18002 GCA_004023965.1 Spilogale gracilis | reverse complement strand
GGGGGGTCTTCCTTTGTCAAATATGTAATCAAACACTTTCTCACTCATCCTATCTTTCGATTCTCCTAATGCTATCTTTTGATGCTCAGATATTCCCAATTTTGACTTACTCCAGTTTGTAAATGTTTTCCTTAGTGGTTAGTGCCATTTGTTTCCATTAAGAAATGATTTCCTGCCCAAAGTCAGGATGATGTTCTCATATGTTATATTCTAAAGACCCTTACTGTTTTACTTTTTTTACATTTAGATTTGTAATTCACCAAGAATGATATTTTTGCATATTATTTCAGTAGGAATCAAGTTTCATCCCGCCTTATTAATACATAATTGAACCATAACTTTTTTCTTTTAAAAAATTAAATTCAATTAATTGACATAAAATGTATTATTTATTTCAGGAGTACAGGTCTGTAATTCACCAGTTTTATATAATACCCGGTGTTATTACAATGCATACGCTCCCCAATGTCCAACACCCAGTTACCCCATCCCTCCCCTCCCCTCCCCTCCAGTCACCTTCAGTTTGTTTCCTATGATTAAGAGTCTCTTATGGTTTGTATCCCTGCCTCATTTCATCTTCTTTCATTTTTCCCTCCCTTCCCCTATGATCCTCTGCCTTATTTCTCAAATTCCACGTATCAGTGTGATCATATGATAATTATCTTTCTCTGACTGACTTATTTCACTCAGCATAATACCCTCTAGTTCCATCCATGTCATTGCAAATGGCCAGATTTCATTTTTTGCAGGCTGTGTAATATTCAATTGTGTGTGTGTGTGTGTGTGTGTGTGTACATACACACACACACACACACACACACACACACATACCATATGGATGGACCTCTGGGCTCTTTCCATAGTTTGGCTATGGTGCACATTGCTACCATACGCATTTGGGGGCATGTGCCCCTTCGGATCACTACATTTGTATCTTTAGGGTAAATAACCAGTAATGTGATTGCTGGGCTGGAGGGTAGCTCTGTTCTCAACTTTCTGAGGAACCTCCACACTGTTTTCCGGAGTGGCTGCACCATCTTGCATTCCCACCAACAGTGGAGGAGGGCTCCCCTTTCCCTGCGTTCTTGCCGACATCTGTCGTTCCCTGACTTCTGACTGCTGTAAGGCGGTATCTCACTCTGGTTCTCCTTTGTGTTTCCCTGATGCCGAGGGATGTTGAGCAACTTTTCATGTGTCTGTTGGCCATTTGGATGTCTGAAGCACAACTCTTCAATGAAAACATTGCCCTTTCTCAGCTTTTGTCGTACCTCCAATCATATCAAGTGTTCGATGAGAGGATGGCTCTGTTTCTCGAATCTCTAGTCTTTCCATACCACAGTGTCATGTTTGCGATGTCTTGAAAACAAATCTATCCAGAGAGTGTAATCCTCTATCTCCTCCTTCTATATTTTTTACCTACCTTTGTCTTTTATATTTCCATAAATTTTAGAATTTTAGGATTTTACTTGAGATAATAGTAGATCCTATACATCATTTTGGTTTTTACCATATTGACCCTTTCAAATCTTGGGTATAGTACATTAATTTCCCTCCCTGTTTATTACATTTTCCTTAATTCCTCTCAATCATATACGCTGTTGTTGTTGTTATTGTTGAGTACGACCCACCTGGAGTCCAAGGCAGGGCTTGAACTTAGGGCTGTGACATCAACACGTGAGCTAAGATCAAAAGTCAGATGCTCAGCCAGCCCAGCCACCCAAGTGTCCCTATCTCCTCTCAGATTCTTCTCAATTATGTCTTATCCTTTTTGGTGTAGAGGTTTTGTACATTTTTATTAGGCTTATTTTTAGTTATTTGAAGTTTTTTTAAAAAGACTGTTATGATAGCCTTTATATGTGTGTGATTTTATTTCCGTGCTCATTGCTGTTATAAACAAAAGAGAGACTTGATTCTTACAGGATAACTTTAAATTCAGTGACCTTGCAAATGATTACATGTAGATTCCATTAGATTCTCTTTCTTCATCTATTTTTTTAAAGCCTTTATTTACTTATTTGACAGTGAGATAGAGAGAGCTGGACAGCACAAACAGGGAGTGGTGGGGCAGTGGCAAAGGAGAAGCAGACTCCCAGCACAGCAGAGAGCCCAGTGTGGGGCTCAACCCCAGGACCCTGGGATCCAAGACCTGAGCTGAAGGCAGATGTGTCACCGGCTGAGCCACCCAGGTGCCCCATTTTTCTTCATCTCTTTGTCTCTCCGTCTATCTCTCTACGTATGTAATTATTATTATTACTTAATATTCTTGTTAATTAACTGCCTTAACTCATTGAATCAACTGGGACCCACCATGCAATGGTACATGGAGTGATGATGAGTCATTCCCAATTTCAGAGGCTGATATTTTACCATTATATACACTGGTTGACTTCAAGTTTTGTTTTGTTTGCTTTTGTCAGAATAGGGAATTTTCTTTCTATTTCTAGTTTGCGAAGTTTCTTTCTTCCTCTTCTTTTTTTTTTTTTTAGAAATCGTGAATAGGGCATTTCAGGTACAGATGGCAGAGCACTGTTAGACCTTTTCACCGACTACGCTCAGCCCATTCGGTAAACTCGCCCAGACTCAATATGCTTTGGCTGCTGCAGCCGGAGGGCGCCCTGCAGTGGGAATTACAGCTGCAGCCGGAGGGCCCCCTGCAGTGGGAATTACAGCTGCAGCCCGAGGGCACCCTGCAGTGGGAATTACAGCTGCAGCCGGAGGGCCCCCTGCAGTGGGAATTACAGCTGCAGCCGGAGGGCCCCCGGGTGGCTCAGCGGACTGGGCCTCTGCCTTCAGCTCAGGTCATGATCTCCGTGTCCTGGGATCCAGCCCCGCCTGCTGCTCCCTCTCCCTCTGCCTGCCACTCCCCCTGCTTGTGCTCACTTGCTCTCTGGGTCAAATAAATAAATCAAACCTTTAAGCAAAATAAAACCAAGCTGCCAATGGTGTGGTTCTAGCGACTGAGAAGAAACAGAAATTCGCTCTGATGAGTGAAGCGTCCTGTGGGCAAAGAGGGCGCAGCATGCCCACCCAGGGCCTTGCTGTGGGGTTACCAAGGGCCCACTCGGGGCTGGAGACCTGGCTCAGTAATACCATCTCATCTGCCAGGAAGCCTTTCCCACAGCTCAGCTGGTACAGCCGCCTTTTGGGAGGCAAGAATACCCTCGCTCAGGTGATGTTCGTCCATTTGGAGTCTCTTTACTAGTTTGTGGTTGGAATGAGGGGCGAGTCCATTTATTTCAGCCACATGCATCCGGAGCTCCCTTTGCCTAGAAAACCACAGCTGCGGGAAAGAACTATGTGAGCGGGAGACGTTCCCTCGAGGAAAGACATGATGACGACCTGGGACTTCAAGGGGCCACTTGGACAGCCTGTGGAGGGCGAGTGACAGAAGATGGCACAGAGCTTGGACTCCGCAGTGAAGCCAGACTCCCGATGCCCACGCAGACCGAAGTCAAGGACGACCCGGCGGAAGCAGAGAAAGTCGAGTATCACATGGTTTCCCTTACTTGTGGAGCGTAAGGGGTAACATGGAGGATGCAGGAGAAGGAAAGGAAATGGGACCTGGGGTGACTCAGAGAAGGAGACCAGCATGGGAGACTGTGGACTTGTAGAAATGAACTGAGGGCATTGGAGGGGAGGGGGTGGGGGATGGGAGAGCCCGGTGGGTATTAAGGAGGGCACAGATTGCACGGAGCGCTGGGTGTGGGGCATAAACAACACATCTTGGAACACTGAAAAAATAAAATAAATTATTATTTAAAAAAGGTATGACTTGGCTGAAGCATAAGAATGCAGTGACTGAGAAATGCAGAACGTCAGATGGTCCCTCTGTTCCATTATGTGTGTTTTGTTGTGCAGACTTTTTGCCTACTTATTTCTACGTGGTTTAATGGGCTGATTTTTTTAAAGATTTTATTTATTTATTTGACAGAGAGAAACACAGCCAGAGAGGGAACACAAGCAGGGGGAGTGAGAGAGGGAGAAGCAGGCTTCCCACCAAGCAGGGAGCCTGATGTGGGGACATCAATCCCAGGACTCTGGGATCATGACCTGAGCCCCCCAGGTGCCCTGGTTTTATCAATTTTCTTAATTTTTTCAAAGAACCAGCTCTTAGTTTTGTTGATCTACTATATTTGTTTTTTTGTTTCTCTATCATTTATTTCTGCTCTGGTATTTGTTATTTCTCTTCTGCTGGCTTTAGGCTTTATTTGCTGTTCCTTTTCTAGCTCCTTTAGGTGTAAGGTTAGGTTGCATATTTGAGACTTTTCTTGCTTCTTCAGGTAGGCCCGTACTGTAATGTACCTCCCTCTTAGTCCCATCTTTGCCGCATCCCAACGATTCTGGACCATTGTGTTTTCATTTTCATTTGCATCCATCTACTTTTTAATTTCTTCTTTAATTTCTTAGTTAACCTATTCATTCTTTAATAGGACGTCCTTGAACCTCCATTTGTGGTCTTTTCAATTCCTTCCTTGTGGTTGACTTCAAGTTTCCTAGCTTTATGGTCAGAAAATATGCTGGCATGATCTCAACCTTTCTGTGTTTGCTGAGGACTGACTTGTGACCCAGTATGTGACCTGTCCTGGAGAATGTTTCTTGCGCTCTTGAAAAAGAATGTGTATTCTGCTGCTTTTGGTTGAAATGTTCTGAATATATCCATTAAGTCCATCTGGTCCAGTGTGCCATTGTTTCCTTTTGATTTTCTGCTTAGAAGATGTGTCTTTTGCTAAGAGTGGAGTGTTAAAGTTCCCTACTATTATTGTATTATTATCAATAAGCTTTTTTATATTTGTTATTTGTTGATTTATATATTTGGGTGCTCCCAAGTTGGGGGCATAATACTTACAATTGTTACATCTTCTTGATGGATAGACATTATGATAAAATACACTTCTTCATCTCTTGTTATAATTTTTGGTTTAAAATCTAGTTTGTCTGGTATAAGTATGACTACTTCCGTTATCTTTTGGCATACATTAGCATGATAGATGGTTCTCCATCCCCTCAATTTCAATCTGCAAATGTCTTTTCTTTTTAAGGTTTTATTATTTATTTGATAGAGAGACACAGTGTGAGAGAGAACAAGCTGGGCGAGGGCAGAAAGGAGAAGGAGGAGCAGACTCCCTGTTGAGCAGGAAGCTTGATGTGAGACTCAATCCCAGGACCCTGGGATCATGACCTGAGCCAAAGGCAGACGCTTAATTAACTGAGCCACCCAGGCGCCCCTGCAGATGTCCTTAGATTTAAAATGAGTCAGGAGCATATGGATGGGTCTTGTTGTTACTGTTGTTGTTTTAATCCATTCTGATGTCTTATATCTTTTGATTGGAATATTTAGTCCATTTTTGTTCAGAATGGTTTTTGAAAGATATGAATTTAGTGCCATTGTGTTACCTATAAGGGTGGTGTTTGTGGTAATGTTCTCGGTTCCTTTCTAGTTTTTGTTGTTTTTGGTCTTTTTTCCCCCACTCAAAGAGTCCCCCTTAATGTTTCTTGCAAGGTTAGTTTGGTGGTCACAAACTTCTTGTATTTTTGTTAGGGAAACTTTTTGTCTCTCCTTCTATTCTGAATGACAGCCTTCCTGGATAAAGTATTCTTGGAGCAGATTTTTCCTCTTCAGCTCATTGAATATATCCTGCTGTTCTCTTCTGGCCTGCCAAGTTCCTGTGGGCAGATCTGTTGTGAACCTGATCTGTCCTTCCTTGTAGGTTAAGGGCTTTTTTTTTCCCTTGCTGCTTTCAGGATTTTTTCCTTGTCTGTGTATTTTGTGAATTTGACTATGATATGTCTTGGCAATGGTCAGATTTTGTTGAATTTGATGGGAGTTCTCTGTGCTTCTTGGATTTTGATGTCTGTGTCTTTCCAAGACTGGGGAAGTTTTCAGCTGTAATTTGCTCAAATGGACCTTCTGTCTCTTTTTCTTTCCTTATGTCTCCTGGGAATTTTATGATAACAATGTTATTCCATTTTAATAAGTTGCTGCATTCCCTAAGTCTACCTTCATGATCCATTACCCTTGTTTCCCTCTTCTTTTCAGCTTCATAATTTTCCATAATTTTATCTTCTATACCACTGCTTCATCCATCATCATTGTTATGGCATCCATTTGAGTTTACATCTTGGTTATAGCATTTTAAATCTTGGCTTGACTAGCTTTTAGCTCTTTTATCTCTGCAGTAAGAGATTCTCTAGTGGTCTTCTATGCTTTTTTCAAGCCCAGCTAGTGTCCTTATAATTGCCACTATAGGAGTGCCTGGGTGGCTGAGTTGGTTAAGCAGCTGCCTTTGGCTCTGGTCATGATTCCAGGGTCCTGGGATCAAGCCCTGCATTGGGCTCCCAGCTCAGCAGAGAGCCTGCTTCTTCCTCTCCCTCAGTCTGCCGCTCTGCCTATTTGTGCTATCTTTCTCTCTGTGAAATAAACAAATACATAAAAATTGTTGTTATAATATCTAGTTCAGACATCTTACTTCTATCTCTATTGATTAAATCCCTAGCCATCATTTCTTCTTGGTCTTCCTCTTGGGGTGAATTCTTCTGTATTGTCATTTTGGAGGTCAAAAAAAAAAGCAAAATAAAATAAAAATTAAAAAAAATAAAATAAAGGAAACTAGGTGTGTTTTGGTTTGCTTGTTAAGAGTTGCTTGTTAGACCAGTGGAAAGAGGCAGTCTCTCCAACAAATGGTGCCAGGAAACTGCACAGCTATGTACAGAAGAATGAAACTTAACCATTCTCTTACACCACACACAAAGATAAACTCGAAATGGATGAAGACCTCAACGTCAGGCAGGAATCTATCAAAATCCTGGAGAAGAACGTAGACAGAAACCTCTTTGACATCGGCCACAGCAACTTCTTTCAAGACACGTCTCCAAAGGCAAAGGAGACAAAAGCGAAAATGAACTTCTGGGACTTCATCAAAATAAAAAGCTTCTGCACAGCAAAGGAAACAGTCAACAAAACAAAGAGGCAACCCACAGAATGGGAGAGGATATTTGCAAATGACACTACAGACAAAGGGCTGATATCCAAGATCTATAAAGATCTCCTCAAACTCAACACCCAAAAAGCAAATAATCAAGTCAGAAAATGGGCAGAAGACATGAATGGACACTTCTTCAGAGAAGACATACAAATAGTTAACAAACACTTGAAAAAATGTTCGTCATCACTAGCTATCAGGGAAATCCAAATCCAAACCACACTGAGATACCACCTTACACCAGTCAGAATGGCCACAATTATCAGGACAGAAAACAACAAGTGTTGGAGAGGCTGCGGAGAAAGAGGAATCCACTTACACTGTTGGTGGGAATGCAAGCTGGTGCAGCCGCTTTGGAAAACAGTGTGGAGATTCCCTAAAAAATTAAAAATAGAGCTACCCTATGACCCTGCAATTGCACTACTGGGCATTTACCCCAAAGATACAGATGTGAAAAGAAGGGCCACATGTACCCCAATGTTCATTGCAGCAGTGGCCACAATCACGAAACTATGGAATGAACCAAGGCCCTTCAACAGATGAATCGAAAGAGAAGATGTGGTCCATATATACAATGGAATACTACCCCTCCATCAGAAAGGATGAATACCCAACTTTTGTAGCAACATGGATGGGACTGGAGGAGATTATGCTGAGTGAAATAAGCCAAGTAGAGAAAGTCAACTATCACATGGTTTCACTTACTTGTGGTGCATAAGGGGTAACCTGGAGGATAGTAGGAGGAAAGGAAATGGGAAGTAGGGTAATTCGGGAGAGAAACAAAACATGAGAGACTTTGGACACAGAAACAAACTGAGGGACTTGGAGGGAGAGGGTGGGGGGATGGGAGAGCCTGGTGGTGGGTACTGGGGGCACCTATTGCATGGAGCACTGGGTGTGGGGCACAAATAATGAATCTTGGAACACTGAGTAAAATAAAATAAATTATTATAAAAAAATAAATAAACATCAACTTTCTCAGCCACCCTAGCACAGTTATGGCTCCTCTGCAGTGCTTTAACTATTCTTGTCAGATTCATAAAGTGTCTTTTTTTATTGTTTATATGTCACCTTAAAGTTTGGATTTTCTTTTTATGTCTGTATATCTTATGTCTTTAGCTGGGTTATAAGTCCTCTAAAGACTGGGATATGAGAGTATTCTATGCATTTTTTTCTTATTATTGTTGCTATTAAAATATGGCTGCATATTAAAAAAAGAGTTGTTTGATAGAAAAAAAGAAAGAGTAAAAGAGAAAAAAATAAAAATAAAAATTTAAAAATTGCTCTTTCTGTGCCCAAAAACCAAAACAAAACAAAAGCAAACACTGAACAGGAACAATAAAAACCAAAGGAAGCTACATCCTGTTTCCCGTGGAGCTGAAGGGTTCCAGAACTCTCCGATCAGTGGACTTGATTGGGTGAGAGGTTCGTGCTGGTCTTCTCGGGGAGGGCAGTGCGCTCTGCATCCCAGAGGGATTTGCCCTGGTGGGGATGGGTTTTCAGGACTCAGGAATGGCGGGACTCGGGTAGTGGCTCTCTCCACGCGGTGGCACTGTCTAACTCACTGAGATCAGTCGGTGCTGGGGGAGAGGCGAAAAAGGCTTAGCCTCACGTTCTTGTCTCTGGAGTGGGACATTCACAGAGCACTCTTCAGGTTGCCCTCAGAGTTTTGCAAGCAATCCCCCCTCCTGTGTCCCCCGCCTCTGTCAGATCCCTGCCTTCACCCTGCTGTGGACTGAGTCGCCCATCTGTCAGTGGCATAGCACCCCTTTGTCTTACCTCTGAGGGGGTCATGTTTCAAACCCCACACTTCAGAGACCCCCCCATGGACAAGCTGAACTTGTCCCCTGGGGGAGGGTCTCACTAGGTTGTGGCCAGTGCAGGCTTGTCTCAGTAAATAGATCCAGGACTACGAAGCAGTTTGGAGTTTAGGGTAGATCACAGCACACAACTGGCATCGGGTTCTGCTGCCCTCAGCCACCGTCCTGTCCCCACGCTGGAGAGCTGGGCAGCTAAGCCCGCAGGGTCTGCAGAGAGGTCATATCACCTCCCCCAAATGCACCCCAGGCAGGGGAACTGCTTCTCTCTGCGTGACCCAGGGGATCCTCAGACCATGCTGTCTGCTCCTGGGGCTCTGCCCTGCGTCCCCACCCGGGATCATCGTGGCTAAGACACTGACCTCCAAGACCTCAGACTCGGCACTCTACTGTTTATAAAGAAACTGCGGTATTGAAACCCTCTCCCTTTTCCCAGTCAGTGGTTTGAGGATCAGTGTTCTTTTGCAGATTCCCCCGCCCCCCCTCCCCCCGTGTGTTTTCGCTCCTCCTTTCTCAGGGCCCCTCCCCTGCGCAACGCCAATAGCTCTTTTCTCCCACAAATCCACTACCTTCCATGGGTTGCTTTCTGCTTGGAGATGTGCAGCGTTGTTTTTTAAGACTTCCAATCGATTTCTTGGGTGTTCAAAATGATTTGATATTTATCTAGCTGTGTTTGAGAGGGGAGACAAATTTTCGGTTGCCCTACTCCTCAGTCGTCTTAACCCTTCTCTCTTTTTTCTAGCTTTTTGATCTGGGAATTTAATTCATTTGTTTAAAGTCTTTTATTTTTGTTGATAAAAGCTTTTCAGATTATGGGTTTTTCTATGATCACTGCTTTGAATGTATGTCCTCTATTCTGCTACAGTGTTTTTACTATTGATATGTTTTACATAATTTTAATTTTACCTTATAGTTCCCTTTCCATTTCCAAGTCCTTTTTACTTTTTATTGTGGTTAATAAGTTTTAATTTTATTCCTTTGTGAACAGAAACTGTTGTTTGTAATATATCTTCTTTTTTTTTTTTAGTTCAGTAATGGAAATTAAGAAAATAGTAACTTTTACACTCAATATGCCACATCAATCCTCTTACACTGTTATAGTTAATTTTGAGACTGCTTGGCCTTCAATTTGATATGCAATTTTCTTTAAAAATGCCTTTCTCTTAAAGGGGAACCCTCTTACACTGTTGGTGGGAATGCAAGTTGGTGCAGCCGCTTTGGAAAACAGTGTGGAGATTCCTTAAAAAATTAAAACTAGAGCTACCCTATGACCCTGCAATTGCACTACTGGGCATTTGCCCCAAAGATACAGATGTGGTGAAAAGAAGGGCCATATGTACCCCAATGTTCATAGCAGCAATGGCCACAATCGCCAAACTGTGGAAAGAGCCAAGGTGCCCTTCAACAGATGAATGGATAAAGATGTGGTCCATATATACAATGGAATACTACCCCTCCATCAGAAAGGATGAATATCCAACTTTTGTAGCAACACGGACTGGACTGGAAGAGATTATGCTGAGTGAAATAAGCCAAGTAGAGAAAATCAAGTATCACATGGTTTCACTTACTTGCGGTGCATTAAGGGGTAATATAGAGGACAGTAGGAGAAGGAAAGGAAATGTGAACTGGGGTGAATCAGAGACGGAGATGAAGCATGAGAGACTTTGGACTCTGAGAACTGAAGGGAGGGGATGGGAGGATGGGAGAGCCTGATGGTGGGTACTGAGGGCTCGTATTACATGGAGCACTGGGTGTGGTGCATAAACAATGAATCTGGAACACTGAAAAAATAAAATAAAATAAAATAAATTAATTATAAAATAAAATAAATTATTTAAAAAATTTTTTAAAAAATTAAAAATGCCTTTCTCTTGATCCTTCTTGTTAGTCTTCAAATAGTTTTCATGACATCCTGGATGTTTGGTTGATGCCTTGGTTGTTTTACTCACAGTGTGTGTGCTTACCAGCTCCATGAGTCCTTTCATTTTTATGATTACTGCTGAAAGAGACACTCAATAAGCCAGTCCTGATTCCCAGACTCATCTGTAATTAAGCCCTTCTGACTGAATACACTAGGTTAACGATCCATTCTTCCTCATTATTTAAGCCTGTTTCAAGTCTGAAAACTGGTCTTATACATAATAATATTCAAAACAACCCTTGTATTCTACAGCTGATTCAGTTTTTTGTTTCTTTGTTTAATTGTAACATTGTAAATGTAACATTGTATAAATTTGAGGTGTACAACGTGTTACTTTGATACATCTATATATTGTAGTATGATTGCTATTGTAGTAATATTTATCACATTATATAATTATAGTACAATATTATTATGTGTGTCATAAACTGTGCATTGGATCTTTATGGCTTATTTATTACTCATTACAAGGTTGCACCCTTAAACACTAGCCATCTTATCCCTTATTCCACAGCCCCCAGTAACCACCATTTAACTGTCTCTCCTTTTTTTTTTTTTTTCAGATTTTATTTATTTATTTGACAGAGAGAAACACAGCCAGAGAGGGAACACAGAAACACAGCCAGAGAGGGAACACAGAAACACAGCCAGAGAGGGAACACAAGCAGGGGGAGTGAGAGAGGGAGAAGCAGGCTTCCCGCCGAGCAGGCAGCCCGATGTGGGGCTCGATCCCGGGACTCCGGGATCATGACCTGAGCCGAAGGCAGACAGTTAACAACTGAGCCACCCAGGCGCCCCATAAAACAGACTTTGACTAAGGGGACAAAGGGATCACCAGCAGAGGGGAGGTGCATGGGAGGGTGGGTTAAATAGATGATGAGGATTAAGAAGCTTACTTACGTGTTAAGGACCAGGTGTTGTATGGCATCTTGAATCACTATATTGGACAAATGAAACTAATATTGCACTGCATGGTAACTGGAATAAAAGCAAAACCTTAAAAAGAAAGTGTAGACTTTTTTAAAGCCCATTTAACTTTCTTTCTGGAATGCTTTTCTGTATCCTACCCACTTCATTTGGGTAATTCTTGCTTACCTTTCTCGTTGGTGTTGATATGTCATACCTTTCCCTGACTCTCCACAGTTTGAGCTTTCTCTCTATTATAAATTTCTCATGAAGAATATATAACCCATCAAATCCTTGTACATGCTAAGCCCCTACTGTGTGCCGGCTCAGCTGTTGGGGAAGCAGTAAATAGGAAAGCCCGGGATGGCCACCATTTGTCTTTCTTTCCTAACATTTAATGCTGTTAACACATGTTTTGTTTTGCTTTGGTTTTAAAAGATTTTATTTATTTATTTGATAGAGAGAGAGATCACAAGTAGGCAGAGAGGTAGGCAGAGAGAGAGGAGGAAGCAGGCTCCCTGAGCCTGATGCGGGCCTTGATCCCAGGACCCTAAGATCATGACCTGAGCCGAAGACAGAAGCTTTAACCCTCTGAGCCACCCAGACGCCCCAACACACTTTAACAATATAAAACATGTGTAGTGTAGTATCGTCTGGCTGTTTATTGTGTGTATTTATTCATGAATAAAGGGCCATGTTTGTTTCGTTGACTGTTGAACCCCCGGCACTTAACACGGTGGCTATCACTTGGTTGGCAGTCAGTAAATGTGTATGAAATGAGCCTACACATCTGTCTATGTTTATTTTTATATTTTATTTTATTTAAGATTTTATTTATTTATTGGAGTGAGAGAGAGCATGAGAGGGGAGAAGGTCAGAGGGAGAAGCAGACTCCCCGCGGAGCTGGGAGCCTAACACAGGACTCGATCCTGGGTCTCCAGGATCATGACCTGAGCCAAAGGCAGATGCTTAGCCAACTGAGCCACCCAGGTGCCCTATTTTTATATTTCATGCTCATATTCAAGCACAGTGGGAACTAGTTACTATTATCCGGGCAAAACCTTTTTTTTTTTTCAGCTCAATGGTAAATTTTTTTTCACACACATGTTGTCGGAAATCCACCACAAGGGAATATCATGAATGATAGGGAGAGCCTCATACCCTATTCAGGCACACATTCCAGTTTTTTAATCTTCGAATAAGTGAGTTCCTTTTTATTTACTTATCTTGGGATTGGAAAACTTGGAAGCAGCTGGTCCGTGTGCAGGTGTCCCCACCGCCGGGCGGGGTCCCCTTAGGAGGCCCGAGCTCAGCAGGTGCCAGAGGAGTCTGTAACAGAGGAGGGGGAAGGGGGGTTAGGGCTAGTCTTTCCACGACACTGAAACAAAAACATTCTCTCTCCCAGGAGGGTTTTAGAAGAACAAAACGTTTCAGATCTTTTTTTTGATACTGATATTTTATTCTATTATTTATTCTTAACTAATATTTTATTATATTTTTTCAGTATTCCAAGACATTACAGATCTAGACACTACATCTAAAAGGGCCTTTTAAATCGACCTACCCTGAGAGGATGCCTGGAATTGCTCCCCCTGTTCTTACAGTAACATAGTGTGTCAGCCACCTGAATGCCAAAAAGCAGAGCCCTGTGTGAGGACAGCGTCTCAGAACACAGGCTGTGTAAGCCGCTGCTTCTCCAGAACTGAAACCACCCCCTGTGCCTCTAGGGCCCTGTGCTACTTTGTATCACTCCAGCGTAGATCCCCTGAGGTTAGGGTGAGAATCCGCCGCCTGTGAACTACACACCGCCTGAGAGTGTATTTAGTTCTACCGCGGAGGGGGGCAGGGTAGAAAGGGGAGAAGGGACCTTTGTCACTTACCACCTCAATGACCTTGTTGCAAGGTAGTTTGGGGGAGGGGTGAAATAAAATGTTTCAATTGTGGCTGAAACAGAGCAGGGGCTCAAAAAAGTTATGCTCCTTTACTTTGTGTCCTTTGGTATTCTGTATACAATAACTGCCTTCTAGAATTAGAAATCCTGCACTAAATTCTACATTAATAAAAGCTTGATCCATTATTGTGAAAAACCTCTGCCAAGGTGAGCTACTATTACAAAATGATGCTGGAGACATGCCCTCTGGCATCTTGGTATAGGAGAAAGTTGAGATCGGCTTGAGTGAAATGATCTTATCAGAGATGGTATTTTCTTGCTGGCCAGTCATGTGCGTTAATGAGAGAAGTGTCCTAGTCTCTGGTCGGTGTAATTGAGTTCTGTGTTCTGGGACCCAACACAGCACCCTTGAATACAGCTAGATATTAGAAAAAATTTATTCTGTGAGTGCCTGGGTGGCTCAGTCATTAAAGCACCTGCCTTCAGCTCAGGTCATGGTCCGGGAGTCCTGGGATTGAGCCCCACATCGGGGTCCCTGCTCAGTGGGAAGCCGCTTCTCCTCTTACTCCCCCTGCTCGTGTTCCCTCTGTAGCTCTCTCTGTCAAATAAATAGCCCTCCTTCTCTCTCTGTCAAGTAAATAAATAAAATCTTACAAAAAAAAGAAAAAAAAAGAAAAAATGTATTCTGTGTTAGATGAGAGACAAGTGAAGGATCAGGATAATCAATCCCAAGGCCCTCAATAGCACATTTGATTAACAGGGTAGTGTCATGTCTGAATATAATATAGGACATAACTATAGATAATTTCATCACTGATCACCTTCCTTTGTGAAAATTATGTTTGTTCTTACTCTCTATGTAAAATATTGACTGTATACTACAGCAAAGATGACGATTTGGTGTTCATAAACTAGGATTCCAAAAGACCATTTTCTTGGGGTCACTTAACTTAGTGAATCTGGGACACTGGGAGGAAGACATAGTCATGGGCTCCCACACCCTGTGCAGAAACTGTTTATGCATTCACGAGTTTCTAATAAATGGGCTAAGAGGAAACAGAACTTTGAAACAGGAACAGTCAAGAGTTTCTAGACATGAGGAAGGGTCAGGATGATGCAAATAAGTTTCAAGGACAGATGGAATTCACTATGAAGATTTGAGGCTGTTTAGGAGGTTTACGAATTATCTACTGCCATCTCACAAATTAATCCAGAACATAGCTTAAAACATTTATTATCTCCTAGTTTATGGATAAGACTTAGGGAGCAGTTTAGTTGGATGATTCTTGCTTGTGAGATTGTTTTGAGGTACTGGCTGAGCCTGCAGTCTTCAGAAGGCTTCCTTGATTTCGCGATGGCTCACTCACATGGTCGTCGGCTGGAGACCCCCATTCTTTGCCATGTGGCCCTCTCTGTATGTCTGCTTGGTGCTCTCAGGAAACGGTAGCGGATTTGGAAGACAGAGTTAGGAGTCACCCTCCTTCATTTCTGCAATGTCCTATGAATAATATGACTACGGATCATTCCCACTTAGTGGGGGAAAAGACTACACAGGCCGTGACGTCACTGGGGACCAGTCACCACCACCAAAACCAAGAAGTTATGCCCGATGCCAGCTTAGGACAGTGTAGAAAAAGCTGCCCTTCATTGAAAGTAAGAACTGCTCTTTCAACTGAATAAATGGGTGGGACAAGTATCAGACAGTCTTAGGGAACTTTAGGAATGGAGGGAAGGGGGTCTTAAATCTATTTGGGAAATGCTGGAAAACTGCCTTTCTTAACCAGAAACCTCGAGACCAAAGTATACTCGGGGAAGGTCAGACTGGTCATAGTGGGACATGAACATCTCTTCCTGGGACATGCTATGAACGATTATATTGCAGATGACCTTGGAAGCTTAATGTGGGAGGGACTGAGTCTTTTACTAGATGGGGAAACAGGTTTGAGAGGGAGCACGCGTCACACCAGGCCTGGCAGCGAGGGCAGCCGAAATCAGCTGAGCTACGCGGCCAACAGAATAAAGGCAGTGTGGCTTTAAAACTGACTATGACTTTATTTATGTATGTAGGTACATGACACATGCGATTTCTGCACCCAAGGGGGGTTCACACTCAGCACCTCAAGATCAAGAGTTACGGGCTCTTACACCTGAGCCAGCCAGGCACCCCGAAATATGGCCCTTGAAGGACAAGGGAGAGGAGCAGGCAGAGGAGGGGGGCCTTCTGGCGGCCTCCGTGTGGCATCAGCATCTGGCTAGAGTTTAGGTCAAGTAAGACTCAAACAAATCTCCGTAGGCCTTGTATTATTTTACTTACCCATCCATCAATCCATCCAATGTTTATTCATCACTTACTTTGTGCCTTGATTCGCTAGAGAGAAAACAAAATTGTTGAATTTTTAATTCATAAAATTGTATGTTTCCCCAAAATCATTTGCACAATGTTGGGTCCCTGAAGTATGGTACCGCACCAGTCAGGGAGAGGGGGGCTAAAACTTCTTGGGGGGGGAAATTGCCACAATTAACAAATGGTAAAACTGCAACGAAAGTTTTCAGGTTGACCCGTCTGTTTATGCCCTTTGGATAACATGGCCGAAAAATGATTTATCTTAACTTTTTGTAACACTGTAACATGCTCTTCTCTAATGCTTCACCAAGAAGCTTTGGTTATTCGTTTCTGTTTTGTTTTGTTTTTTAAAGATTTTATTTATTTATTTGACAGAGAGAAACCCAGCCAAAGAGGGAACACCAGCAGGGGGAGTGAGAGAGGGAGAAGCAGGCTTCCCGCCGATGTGGGGCTCCATCCCAGGACTCCAGGATCATGACCTGAGACAAAGGCAGATGCTTAACAACTGAACCCCCCAGACACCCCTGCTTTGTTTAGTTGAGAGAGAGAAAGAAAGAGAGAGAGGGCAAGAGTGTAGGGGTGGGTATTAAGGGCAGAAGGAGAAGGGGAGAGAAAACCTTAAGCAGGCTCCATGACCGCATGGAGCTTGATATGGGGCTCATCTCATGACCCTGAGATCATGACCTAAGCCAAAACCAAGAGTCAGATGCTTAACCCCGGTGCCCCAGTTATTATGTCTTTTGAGAAGGGCCTATTGCTCTCAAGGACACCTGAAGTAACCCTAAGAAAAATTACATTAAAATATTCCCATACCTTAAAAAAGTTAGACTTAAGTATGCTTTTGTAAACTTCTATTCTGGTCTTACATTGTAATTGTGAGACTTCTGAAAAGATTGTAGGCACTAAAAAATTTTTTGTGTATATAAC
Organism: Spilogale gracilis; assembly: GCA_004023965.1. NCBI lineage: Eukaryota > Metazoa > Chordata > Mammalia > Carnivora > Mephitidae > Spilogale > Spilogale gracilis. The sequence goes on along the minus strand of PITA01029373.1, from coordinate 1,213 downwards.
TAAGCATTTGAAGGACAAAGTTGTGGGGGAGCGAGCCCCGCATCGGGCTCCCTGCTCGGCGGGAAGCCTGCATAAAACCTTTTAAAAAACCCCAGAGCTTTGATTATCAGACACAATTCTCAGTAAGATAATATACATTATTATGTAGACATATACTCAAAACAGAATATAACGCTGTCTACAAGTAGATTGTCCACATTGTTATGGGCTGGATTGTATCCCAAAATTCATGTGCTGAACCCCTAACTTCCTGTACCTCAGAATGTGACAGTATTCTTTTATTTTATTTTTAATTTTTAGTATTTTTTTTAAAGATTTTATTTATTTGACAGAGAGAAACACAGCCAGAGAGGGAACACAAGCAGGGGGAGTGAGAGAGGGAGAAGCAGGCTTCCCGCCGAGCAGGGAGCCCGACGTGGAGACTCGATCCCGGGTCTCCGGGACCATGACCTGAGCTGAAGGCAGTCGCCTAACCAACTGAGGCCCCAGGCGCCCCCGTCCTCTCCTCTTCTTGGTCTGCACTTCTTTGATGATCTCATGCCCTCTTATCCTTCATCCAGGCACTGGTGAAACTCTCTAACATCTCTAGACAGCACCTCTCTCTGAGCTCCAGACTATATATATTCAACGGTCTACTCAATATTTGCTCTTGGACATCTCATAGGCAACTCAAGCTCATAGGTACAAATCAAATTTCTAATCGTTCTTCTAGAACCGGCCACTTGGAGTCTTCCTTATCTTAGTTAATGACAACTTCACTTTGTTGGGTCCTGATCCTTGGGATTGTCTTGCCTCCTTGTGTACCCTCAAAGCCAAGACCCAATGCACCAGGAAGATCCCAGTGGCCTACCTCCAGGGTATGTCCAAACCTTCCCACCTCCACCCCAGGGATCCTGGAGGCCTGGGTCAGATCTCACATCCAGCAGCTCCCAGGCTCATACAGAATCGACTCCACCTCTACTGTGGCCTAGGAACATTTTCCTTCTGTCATTTCTTCTATGACTTGGTCATGGAAGACGATTACTGATACTTTCCTAGGCACATGAAGCTCCTTGCTGCTTCTCTGACCTGCTGGCCTGGCGTCTGCGGCAGGGATTCTGCTCTTGCTCCTCCTTTGCCTAGAATGCTCCTTCCCCATTCCATGATGACTCCGACCGGCTCCCTATGACCTACCCGATAGCATGCTCCTTCCCCATTCCATGATGACTCCGAC
>PITA01029372.1:0-17992 GCA_004023965.1 Spilogale gracilis | reverse complement strand
TAGGGAGGGAAACGAAACAACAGAGACTTTGAACACAGAAACAAACTGAGGGACTTGGAGGGAGGGGGGTGGAGGGATGGGAGAGCCTGGTGGTGGGTACTGGGGACACCTAAAGCGGGGAGCACTGGGTGTGGGGAATGGGGAATGAATCTTGAAACACTGGAAAAAAAATTTAGTAACAATAAAAAAAAAAATAAAATAAAAAAAAAATAAAAGACTCAAACCCCTAGAAATGAATGACCCACCAGATGAACCCCAAAAGATGGATGCTGACTGAAGCAAAGGAAATATGGACCGGGATGTGGAGGAGAAGAGTTTTGAATGTGATTGCCTCCTTTCCCTTAGCACACCACCAGCACTAGGTGATAATATACTTATAATGTTTGCATTTTATCTTTTATTAGAAACATTGCTGGGGGTGGCTGGCTGGTTCATTCAGTAGAGCATGCAACTCTGGATCTTGTCATGAATTCACACCCCACCTTGGGTGTGGAGCCTACTTTAAAAAGCAAAAAAATGTTGCTGATTAGTAGTGGGAGGTTAAGCCTTTCTGTCATATGCTTATTAGCCATTTTGATTCTCTCTTCTGTAAATCTTCTATAATTAACTCTACTGAGTTGTCTTTTGTATTATTAATGGATCATAGCCAAGATGCAATCTACAAAATCACAAGATAAATACACTTTTAGGAAAATCTGCAACATATATACATTATATATATGATGGTTACTATCTATAATACTCCATAATACTCTAAGAAGATCTTTATGAGTCCAGACTTTTACCCTCAGACAATGGAACATGGCATGGGGAAGAATGAAAAAGCTGGTTGACTTGCTCAGAAGTGTAGAACCACACCTCTGCCCCACCCCACACTTACACATAGCTAACACCTGGGAAGAACTGAGAACTCGAAAAAAGTCCAGTGGAGAAATGTGTTCACTCCAAATGGGAAAACAGAATGGAAAATGGTAACTGAAAAAGATGAAGAGTAAAGAAGAGGTTGCAGCTTTAAATAATATTGAGTCAGGGCAGAACTGTACTGCCTAGGATTTGAGTTAAGGGTGGAAAGAGAATCAGAGCCTGATGAAGGTCACCCTCCAACCACCTTTTCTGTGCCTCCCATGCCCTTCACCACTTTTAACCACGATGGGAGTGTCATTATCAGGCAAAGGACCAGATCTTCATTCATGTGCTTTTCCACAACATATCTAGAAGTTAAAATGCCTTTGTGGTCCCCCAGCTTCCAGTATACTAGAGTCCCAGAAGAAAAGAGTTTGGGATGACTCAAAACTGGCCAACTCCCTCCCACAGCTCACAAGTCTTGCATTTTTCTTACCTCGTTCAAGTTGTTATAACAACATGCTACTCTGAAAGATAAGGATAATTTTATTGATCTACACCCAACAGAGCAGTATAGATGGGTTTCCTGCAATGGTGACTTGTTGAGACAGAATCAGATATTTAATTCAACAATATTTAATTTAACATTAAATATGGCAGAAAGTTAGAAACCAACAAAAAACAATACAAAGCACGTGCGTACATACACACACTCTTTGTGCCTACATCCACAGAAGACATTACCACTAAATCACAAAACTCTTTCCTTTGAAACCAGACATAGCTCTAAAATTCTCCTTTATTAAACTCAAAATGGATGAAAGACCTCAACATGAAGCAGGAATATATGAAAATCCTAGAGAAGAACATAGGCAGTAACCTCTTCAACATCAGCCACAGCAACTTCTTTCAAGACACATCTCCAAAGGCAAAGGAAACAAAAGCAAAAATGAACTTTTGGGACTTCATCAAAATAAAAACCTTCTGCACAGCAAAGGAAATAGTCAACAAAACAAAGAAGCAACCCATGGAATGGAAGAAGATATTCGCAAATGACACTACAGAATAAGGGCTGATATCCAAGATCTATAAAGAACTCCACAAACTCAACAACCAAAAAAAAGATGATCACATAAAAAAATGGGCAGAATACATGAACAGAAACACTTCTCCACGGAAGACCTACAAATGGCCAGCAGACACATGAAAAATGTTCGTCATCATTAGCCATCAGGGAAATTCAAGTCAAGACCACATTAAGATACCACCTTATACCAGTTAGAATGGCCAAAATTAACAGGACAGGAAACAACAAGTGTTGGAGAGGCTGTGGAGAGAGGGGAACCCTCTTACACTGTTGGTGGGAATGCAAGTTGGTATAGCCACTTTGGAAAATAGTGTGGAGATTCCTTAAAAAATTAAAAATAGAGCTACCCTATGACCCTGCAATCACACTACTGGGTATTTACCCCAAAGATACAGATGTAGTGAAAAGAAGGGACATATGTATCCCAATGTTCATAGCATCAATGGCCACAATCACCAAACTGTGGAAAGAGCCAACATGCCCTCCAACAGACGAATGGATAAAGAAGATAGGGTCCATATATACAATGGAATATTAGGCCTCCATCAGAAAGGATGAATACCCAACTTTTGTAGAAACATGGACAGAGTCAAGTATCACATGGTTTCACTTACTTGCGGTGCATGAGGGGTAACCTGGAGGACAGTGGGAGAAGGAAAGTAAATGGGAAGTAGGGTAATCCAGGGAGAGAAATGAAACAACAGAGACTTTGGACACAGAAACAAACTGAGGGACTTGGAGGGAGGGGGGATGGGGGATGGGAGAGCCTGGTGGTGGGTACTGGGGGCACCTATTGCATGGAGCACTGGGTGTGGGGAATGGGGAATGAATCTTGGAACACTGGAAAAAAAATTTTAAGTAACAATTAAAAAAAACAAAAAAACAAAAAAACATGGACGGATTGTAGGAGGTTATGCTGAGTGAAATAAGCCAGGCAGAGAAAGTCATGTATCACATGGTTTCACTTACTTGTGAAGCATAAGGAGTAACATGGAGGACAGTGGGAGAAGGAAAGGGTAAATCAGAGAGGGAGATGAAGCATGAGAGACTTTGGGCTCTGAGAAAAAAACTGAGGGTTTTGAAAGGGAGGGTTAAGGGGATGGGTGGGCCTGGTGGTGGTTATTGAGCGCATGAATTGCATGGAGCACTGGGTGTGGGGCAAAAACAATGAATCTTGGAACACTGAAAAAATAAAATAAATTACTGTTAAAAATTAAAATAAAAAAATTAAAATAAAATAATAAAATAAAATGCTCCTTTATTCAATGCTCCTTAAAAACACATCCAAGCTGGTGGCGCCTGGGTGGCTCAGTTCGTTGAGTGACTGCCTTCGGCTCAGGTCATGATCCCGGAGACCCGGGATCGAGCCCCACATCGGGCTCCCTGCTCAGTGGGAAGCCTGCTTCTCCCTCTCTCACTCCCCCTGCTTGTGTTCCCTCTCTGGCTGTGTTTCTCTCTGTCAAATAAATAAAATCTTAAAAAAAAAAAAAAAAAAAAGACATCCAAGCTGGAGAAAAAAACAAACATAACAAAACACACATCCTCCAAGCTGGCATGTAAAATCAACACAATTTGCCTCCCTGACCAACCTTTATCTAGAGATGATAAAGGGACAGTTCAGAGGGGGAAATCAGTTGTTTAATAGCACAAAAGAAGTAAGTACCAGAGCCAGGGAGAGTGGGGAAGGGAGGGGATTGTAAAAGGACAAGAAATTCAATTTACTGAGTGCATTAGTGCCATATTCATCGAGGCATTGTGCTTGCAGCTCTGCACATGTTTTGGAACGAACAGAATTCAGGTCTTGTCAGTGTGCTGAATCAGTTATTCTCTTGATCAGTGTCCGTTATGGACAACAGCACAGGTATACATGATAAAGTGCCAGGATCATGGCTATAACTTTGGCCATGGGCTAAGTGGCATTAACCAAGTCATGGGTGCAGTGTGACGAAAGCCACAGTCCTGCTATTCTTGCACTTATGCTCTAATCAGACACTTTCCTTTAGCATTAAGACTTTGGATCTGTGCCCAGAAAGCATGGCGCCCTTAAAGGCATCTGACATGTTTTATCAGTTGACAACCTCAGCTGTGTAGAAGAACCATTTGCTTGGCACAGAAAAACTCACCCCAGGACCACAGTGTATTAGTGGCAAGTACTGCACTTTCCGACCATAGCCAAACACTACCCTTATCACAAAAGGAGCCAAGTAAGAAAACGAGACCCATCTCCTCTACCAGATATCATTTAACCCTCCCTAACATACCCCAGTAATACCATCATCACCACTGACGCTGGGCAAGATAATGCCATAAATATGAAATTATGTCATGGCCACTGACAATGATACTAAAGTCATCTAACTAATAGGCATTATATTCTTTCACTCTTCTGTAGACTTTAGTTAGCATTTGCCAGTTCCTCTGGGATCTCAGAGAGAATGACCTAGGGAAACAGATTCAACAGCACATAGTCAAAAACTATATTTTCTTTTTTTAAAAGATTTTATTTATTTATTTGACACACAGAGAGAGATCAGAAGCAGCCAGAGAGGCCGGCAGAGAGAGAGGAAGAAGCAGGCTCCATGCTGAGCAGAGTCCCCGATGTGGGCCTCATCGATCTCAGGACCCTGAGATCATGACCTGAGCCAAAGGCAGAGGCTTTAACCCACTAAGCCACCTAAGCGCCCTCAAAAACTATATTTTCATATAATGCGATGTGATCTTTGGAGTCAGACAGATGTGGCTTCATGTCCTGGCTCTGTCACTTAATTTTGTGACCTTGGGCAAGTTACTTAACTTCTCTGACCCTCAATTTCTTCAACTATAAAACAAAATGTGGACAATAATGAGGTGATGCAGCTATAATATTTATCATAGTCCTTGACACATAGTCAAATTTAAATAAATGTTTAATATTATGAAATGCTTTAATATTAAAAATAATAAGCAATAAGTAGCAATAATTCCTATAATGAGTTATCATCGTCATTATCATGAAATTGGTAATAGATGCTTTTTAGCCCCCATAATTGTGCCCACCGATTTTCTAACTCATTTTGATATTTTCCCAAATAAGACCTTCCATGGAAGAGCTTCTGTTCATGGCATTTCCCAAGGAAAGTCCACCTATCCAGGAGATTTCATCTTCAAAGCCAAGCTCACCCTCACCACCTAAGAACCACCAGGTTGTGCTTGGGTCTTTGCATTTGTAGGTCCTTCTGTCTGTCATGTTTTCCCACCTGTCCTGCAACGTCACACCATGGCATCCTCCCCACTGTGCAGTTGTCAGGGCAAGGGCTTCCTTTGACATTATCTGCCAATGGCATTCTGCTCTTCCCCCCACCAGTCACGCATCAGTCTGTTTTCATCATTGGTTTACTCAATTTCCCATATTCCTCCTCTATGGGAGGATACACTCCATGAGAGCAGAAACTTTATTTTTCTTACTCATTACTGAACCCCTAACACCTAGAAAATTACCTAGCACATAGTATGTGCTCAATAAATATTAGATAAACAAATATTTGCTTCCTTTTCCCTCCCAAAACATTAGAAGCTTCAGGGCAACACCTTCTAAAGTAGATATGCCTTTTATAGTCAGCTTACTGAGCCTGATACAGTATTACTGAAGAGTTGTATAAAATAGCTAGCAATACAGAAATTCAATGAGAAATAATATTAAGTATGTGTCCATCAGATTCTCACTAGATTATAAGCTCCTTGGGGGTAAAAGTCATCTATTTTTTAATCATACGCTTCCTGCAGTACCTAGCAACCCCGTGAAATGCCCATAATATAATAAGAGCTTAGCTATGTCAAATGGAATTGAATGGAATAGCACAAGCATCTGCAGAAATATTCAGACACACACAGGGCCAACAATAAAACTGCAAACTCATACCCGCTTCCTCTGTGGCATTGGCTCAGATCTCAGAGAAGCACTAGCTATAATTAGGCATTTTGTTCTTTTTATATCCGAGGGATGAGAAAGGAGCTTCTTACTTTCTGGGTGGCTGGGGAAGCAGAAAATAAACCCACTATCTGAAACAAAAATGAAGATCCTTCCATTCTTTCTATCTTGTCACCAGAACCCGGAGTCAATGCTCCGTCTGCATTGCCTCCGTCTTAAATAGACCGTTTTTCTGGTCAGAGCCTTGTCATACTTGAGCAATAGATGTCTTCCCATTGAAGTAGGCATTGATAGCCAAAGGTCATACCTGTGTGGTGTCTAAGAACCATTACGCAGCTGCTGTGGCTAATGACCTTTTTCTCATTAACCCTTATACAGTAATGAAGAGGAAGGTGGTAACTACCGTTTACTGAGTGTCTATTATTAAGTGGCCAGTTCAATGAGTCACATGTGTTATACCACGTAGTTTTTACAAAAACCCTGTGTTTACATATCATCATCATCATTTATTTTGTTATTATTATTATTATTTTACATATATTTTTTAAAAAAGCAAAATCTGGGACTGGTAAAATTCAAATATTGCCTGTAATTTGGTTGATGGTGTGGTATTGATATCCGTTTCCTGGTATTGATCATTGAATCCAATCAATACATTATCATTGCGGGAAGCTGAGGGAATCGTGCAAAAGAGCTCTCTGTACTAGTCCTATGACTTCTTGTGGGTTGAAGACTTTTCAGATAAAAAAAAACAATAGTTGTTTTCTTTTTTAAGAAAGAAGAAACTGGGACATAGGGAGGTTAAATAGCTTGCCGAGATCACAAAGTTTATATATGAAGAGGTCAATGTGAACCACTGTTCTCCTGGTTCTAGAGCCCAGGCCTTGACCATCAATATACTGCTTACCCGCCATGCTTCTCAGTTTCTCACCTGTCCTCCTTCAGCACCAGGTTGCCCTCCTCACCTTGGCCACCAGGAAGCTCAGAGCTAATTGCTGCTGAACCACAGCATCTGGGGACTGCTGTCTATGGAATATCAATTTCATTCCTGTTAGGTCAATTTCCTTCCAGCATCCATCCACCTTGGTCTTCCTTAGACTAATTTTATCAGTTTTTAAAAATGTTGTGTCTTTGGTAGTTCCCTTAAATCCTTCTGGAAAAGATTCCAGATTATAAATAAGGTTATAAGGATGTTTCTCCTCAAACTCCAAGAACACTCTTCCATTCAAGTTTCTCAACCCAGAGATAAACTTGTACCACCTCACCCAGCACCCAATAGTCCAGAGGCTACGACTAGGAAGGTGCCCAAGGCATATGATGAGATGCGAGACAATGGTTTCAGGTGGAAGAAGGTTGAAAGGCCTTCTCTATCTTTATTTTGCTTTCTGAAAATTAAATACTTGGCAGGGCTTTCCTTGAGCTAATTAGCATCCCTTCCTAACATTTTAAGTAACTACTCATTTAGAGCAGTGAATGATTGCACTGAGATTAGAGTATAGGAAAAATCTTTCTATTGGGAATAATCTACTTATTTGGCTGTTTGTTTGAAGCAGAGATAAACAATTTTTTTTCCTTCCTGACATGCCAGGCATAATAGGGAATACAGTGATTAATGAAACTCTGTTTTTCACCAATAAATTTTCTGACTTTAGATAGAAGCCCATAGTTGTTGAGTTTTCTTGACATTTTTTTTTCCCTTTCTTTCTTTTATTATTTTTTTTAACTGATAGGAAGAAAAAGTGGCACCATCCAGATTCTGGAGCTCATTTAAATCTGTTACATTGTGAACTATTTTTGGTACTGAAAATGGTTTAGGTAATTTTTCATTGGTTCTCCTGGGAATGCCACTTTGTGTTCTGTTATTTATAATCTGCAGAAATTAATTATGCTGCTAATTAATGGCTTGCAAACAAATTATTGCTCAAGGAGTTATTTATTCAGTTATGAAAACACAACTTCAGGCTTCCATGTAGATTCTTTTTGACAGCTCTTTTATTTCTTGCTTTTGTTTTTGAGTCTCTTTGCTCCCAAGGTTCAGTGAAGGTCTGCTTGGAGGGGGTGACAATTAGTCAGGATCTCAGAAGCAGAAGCTAGGTCAGCTGCTCTATGAGGGGGAAGCAGACAGACAAGAGGGTTGCAGAGCCTGCTCTTTGTGCCCGCCTGGGGTTGGTGAAGACATTCTTTATGTGAGTGATGGTTTCTGTAACAACCCCTGCAAAGCTGCACATGCCCATTTCTGCCTCTCGCAGGATTTTAGGAGAACTCTGGAGACATCGAGTTAGGAGGAATGTAAACACACGCCGTATGCACCACCACTCCCTATGCCCACACTCATGGCAGACAGCAGTAATGGATTACGGATCTGCTTTAGCCTCTGAATCATTCTCAGCACAGTCTTCCCAGTAGGCATTACGAGCTATTGCAATCTCTGGTAGGAGAAAAAAGCTGGCCAAAGTGAGCGGTAAACAATTGCCCTTTCCAAACCAGGCCAATGCGATGGAGGAAGCTGTAGGTAAGAAACCTCTTTCTCCCTTGGCCAGACTTTGGAGAGGGCACTGAGAACACAGTCTGACTCCTAACTGACCCCACCCGGCCCGGAGAGACACCAAAATACTGGCTATTCGCAAAGACAGAAAGAGCCAGTTTTAAGGGAAAGGGCCATGGTGGACAGTGACTGCAGGAAGAGTTTCTTCCCTGCACATGACCTTCCTTGAGGCTCACAAGCAAGGTGAGCTGTTGAGTGTTAGAATCCCCATCTTAGAGATGACATTCAGAAAAGTGAAGCAACAGGTCCCGAGTCCCACAGCTTAGAAGTGGCAAAGTTGGGTCTTGATCCTGTAACTTGGGACATTGATCCTGTACTGCCTCCTCCTCATTAATTTTCCTGACATGTCTTTGCTCCGTGACTGGCAGCAGGAAATGGAAGCAAGTTTCATCTCCCTGTCATGAGGCAGCCATGAAACCTCCTTTCTCAGATCCCTCTCCAAGCAGTGCACCTCATCAGTCTTTTGGGAGGCTAGGTGCAGCAAATGAGACACATGGTCCAAATTCAAATTCTGGTCCTAACCTGATTTACCTTCTGAGATCAGACAAGTCCCTTAAGTGCTATGAGATGAACCTCAAGTTCCTCATCTGGAAAAGGGCAATGATGAACTCTTACCATGCACAGCTGTATACAAAGGGGTCCATGATAGTCCAGTTTACCCTAATAAAAATGGGAAATAATTTAATTATCCATCAATAACAGAGTGAATAATAGACCAATGTTTAGTCATACAATGGAGGAATCTACCTCAGTTAAAAGGAACAAACTAGACATACATACACTAAGGTGCATAACTTTCAAAACCTAAGAGTAAATTAAACAAAAATGCAAGTGGATTAGAAGCATGTAATATTAGAAGCGTGTTTACTCTGTATTTTTCCATATATATGCCTGTCTACTAAAAGAATAAAAACATCTTGGCAGTGATACTCAACAACCTCAGAATATTGTTTCCCCTGAAAAGGGATGAAAATGGAAGCACATGAGTTGGAATTTTGATGTTTCTGATGTGACTGCTACATGATTGTCTTTAGGTCAGGTTCATGTTTCTAGTGAATTTTCAGTAACTTGCAGCCTTCCACACTGAATCCTATTTTTGATGTAGCATGCAGTCTCAATATTTAAGGGAGCCTTTGTTGATCTCTGCTTTAGCAAAGAATCCTTCTGTTATATACTTAGTCATTCACTAATTCTGTCTATATACTAGACTAGTATTTTGGAAACTGTCTCCCAAAAGATGCTTATTCATTCAGTGTGCTTTGGTGAAGGTCAAGTCTGTGCCAGTCACTGTGCGAGATGGGGATATACAAAGGCAAACAAAATAAATACGGATGCTGTGCTCGGAGAGCTTACAGCAGGGAAGAAAACTAAGCAAGTAAACAAGTTGTGCAAAATTCTGCAAAAGAAATGAACAGCGTGTCATAAAAAAATAAGGAAGAGGCAGAACGTTTTAGTTATTTCTTGTTTATAATAATCCACCTCAAAATTCAGTGTCTTATAATAACAACAACTTATTCCTCCCAAATCTGTTGATTGACTAGAAGTTTCTTCCACTTCCCATGGTATTGGTAGGGTGCTGAATGGGCTGGAAGGTCCAAAGTGACCTCAGTCCCAAGGCTAGCTAAGTGCCAATCCATTCACATGAGTGTTTCCTCGAGGCTGCTTGAATTTCATTAACATGGTGGTCGGGTGGCAAGAGGTGTTCCTAATAAAAGAGATGAGAGCTTCAGATCTTATAAGCGTAGCCCCAAAATTACTGTATCACTTCTGCCACATCCTGTTGGTTAAAACAAGTCACAGGGCCATCCCAGAGTCAAGGAGAGGGAAATAAGACTCTACCTGGTAATGGAAGGATTGGTGAAGAATTGATGACCATCTTTACCCACCACACAGAGGCTGAAACTGATCATAGCTAAGGGTCTCTTGTGTGCCATGTCTTTCCCATAAATATTCAACTGTGCCCATTACTTACAAAAGTCTCTAAGAAGTCCTGGAAGAAAGAACATGATCTCACTTATCTTTTTGAAAATGTGTCTTTCATGAGGTGCCTGGCTGGCTTGGTCTGTTGAGCGTGCGACACTGTCTCGGGTTTGGGAGTTTGAGCTCCACATGGCATACAGAGATTACTTAAGAAATAAGTTAAAATTAAAAAAAAATTTTTAATGTCTCATCAATGGAGGTCCGTACAAATTTTGTATTTATATTAACCTGGCATTTTGGGAACTGATTGTTCTAAATAAAACGGATTTTTATAGATCAGAGTTGCTGAAAGCAGAGTCCTAATGACAGGTATCACGTGGTCTTTAGAGAAAAAGTTCTTCCGTGTAAATCAGAAAAATTAATAAACATGGTGACACAGTCTGCATGACATAGCCCAGGCCTGAGTCAGGGAGGGTGCTCCGGCAGAAAAGGGAGGAGAGGGATCTGGATTCTGTCATCTGCTTGCCCCCTCCCCCACCCTACCCCTCGCCCCCCAACCTTCAGCATTTCCCTATTCCTTCCTCTGGTCCGGGAATGACAAACTCTGGAATTTTCATTTGTGTTTAGAATAAAAATCTACAAGTAAAATGCCATCAGCCTGTAACACTACAACCACCTGGACAATTATTAGAGACGAACTGCTGTGAGTTACATGAAATATGAAAGTGCCCCCCTTGAACACAATCCAGCATCCAGCAGACAGGCTGTGATGTTCAGCAGCCTCGCTGGCCATGTTACGATGGCATTACAAGGGGAAAACAGCTCTGTACTGAGTTCATAATTATCACGACCTACTCTTATGATCCATCACCAACAGAGCAGTTGGTGAAGCCACCATAAATCACCATTATTTATATTGCAACAAATCACAAGGACATATCATCGAGAATCATAATTCACACTCACTTCAGATCATAATTACCTATATGTGACTGTCTAGGTATGTCACCAAGGTAGCATGGGAGGAAAAAACTCATCAGCTGCACTGTTCCCAAGACTTGGCTTCTCTAAGCAAGCTTTTAAGCTTTGCAAGGAAGGAAAAGACAAGTCTGGCTATTTCTCTCCTCCTGCCACCCTCCACCCTTGGATCTGTCCTGGATCTCCCCGGGTCACAACAAAGTGGCTGAGTTCTAGGATCCAGCTTTAGGCTGGACATTAGCCAACCTTATGACCTCTTGGTTTGACACTGTGTCCTGTGAAAAGCAGCTGAAGAAGGTGGGATGCTTATCCTTGAGGACAATCCCCCAGTCACAAAGCTGTGGGCCTTCAGAGGCGTTTAGCTCCATCCTAGTCATGTGCCAGGGAGGCTAGAGAGCCATGTGCTTTAGACAAGATTAAGGATCCAGATGAAAATTGGATTCAATTAGCCACTTCCAGATAATTTTTGGCTACCAAATTCTTAGGATCAGTCATGGCGCTCTGCCTACCATATTGGAATCCAGGGTGAAAGGAAAAACCAGTGATTCAAATCCTGTCTTTCCTTAAAACTGTGACCTTTTGTTCACTATGGATTGTTTGCATTTTTAAATTTTTGAAAATATTGCATTCAAATATTATCTCGATTGCTGAGTATTTGGTACTCTTAAATTCCTGCAAGAATTCCTCAGCTTCTTATCCTATTTGGCCCCAGGGGTAGTTTTATCAATAACACTATGCCATAAATACACTTATCCCTGTTTTGGCAATAAAAAAGCTGAGGCCCCATAACTTGGCCAAGTCAGGTTCTGGACTGCTCTGAAAGCTCACTGAGAGTAGGAACAAGTTACATACTTCCTCTGCTTCCTCCTCTTCTCACGTCCTACCCTATATCACTCAAGGGAAGAAAATGAATTCGACTGAGTCCAGTGCAAAGGCAGAGACCTAGAGTAACAATTTGCCCTAATAGAAAGGGAAGTTTCCTATGATCAGCACACTTCCTCATTCACCTTTGAGCAGGCACTCTTAACACAGGTTCTATAAGAGGTCAGCTGCCTTTCCAGGGTCCGCAAACTCCCCCAAATTATATGAATGTGTGTGTGCCTGTGTGTCTCTGTGTCCATATCTTGGACAGAAAACCTGTAAGAGCTTGGGTAACTTTTAATGTAGTCTCTACAGTGAAGGATCCATAAATAATCTAATTTATCTTTCTCTCCACCAAGAAGTCTCCGTGAAAACAACATGTAGTTATTGGAGCCAAAGTTCTAACAGAACCTCATATCACACGGTCCCTCTCTTGAAATTCAGCTGCACATAAATTTTTTACAGTTCCCAGTGAAGGCATTTTATAGGTTACCTAGTTCATTAAGCCCAATCTTAATCCCCTTGTATTTAGAGACTGATAAGAGTGAGGCTCAGAGGAACTGTGTGACCTGTCCCTGGTCCCATAGCTGAGTCACCTCAGCACTGAGGTTAAAGCCAAAGCTCATCTCCTGAGCCCCTTTCTCCACTGAGCAGACAGTTTCTGTTGGCCAAGTACATCTAGGACCAGAACTGGCTGACCCCCAACATCTTGGTGCTCTGTTCGGGTTCAAGCCTCTGGTACAGAAGCTAATGTTTCATGTACTGTGGCTTCAACTCATCTGGGACACAACCCCATAGCCCCACTTCTTTGCATCTACTTTCAAATATGAACCAAATAGAACCTTTGGTGGAGACCTTCTGTACTGAACCAGGGATTCTCTCTAGTTTGAGATTCATAATTAACAGCTATGTAACTGACAGCACTGCCAGAATGCCCTGATCTCTCTCTCTCTCTCTCTCTCTCTCTCTCTCTGTCTCTCTGTCTCTCTGTCTCTCTCTCTCTCTCTGGACCTAATTTCTCAAGATTTTCCCTCTGAAGACAAACATGTTCAGTGGTGATGATTATTAAAAACGAAGAGAATCTGGCTTCAGAGAGGGCATGTGAGTCCTGATCTCAGAGATGGTAAATATCTCACTTGGAAATAAAATAGCTTTAGAGCATGGTTTTCCAATAATTAAATTCAGGGAAGCAATGAGAAATGGCACTGAGGATGGCAGGGCTGGATAGATAAGCCTTAATGGGGTCTCAGGCCTCAAGAAAGAAAAGCTTAGTAAATTTCATCACCAATTTTAAACTGGTGAAGGTCCATTATGAAGTGGTGAGCTATGTGTTAAAGCTCACCATGAGCCCCAAACTGTGCTAGGCACCCTGTGGGACATTGAAGGAGATTACAGAGAGCCACTGTCCTCAGGAGTTTATAATCTAGTTGGGGAGCAAAATGTAAGGCACAGCAACAAATCAATGAATGAAGCAAAGCCATGTGTAAATGAGGTGCCATTATTTCAAAGAAGAGAGAGCTATCTGCGTAGTCGAGATAGCAATGTTGGGTCAGGCCTCCAATTAAGTGAGCACCAACCACAACCTGGAAGGGGACATTTTCCACCTCGCCCATAGCACCTGCATCTCACATTCCGTTGTAGTGAGAAGGTGTCTTCTAGCATCTGGTTCATTCAAGATGACTTTGTTGTATACCCAAAGGACATATGCGTTATAAGGGTAAGCCTATTCTACTAGGTGGGATCACATATGGGCTCAAATAGGGCATTAAGCAGTCAGATATGATGAATTCCTTTTCCACATTCTTGGAGATGATGAAGGAAAATAGAAAGTCAACTGCACATCTGGAGTGGAGAACTGTCTTCAACATCCTCCCTGCCTCTTCTACAGGTGGGGCTTAAAACACGCCCCTCTAGAGTGGCACCTGGGTGGTTCAGTCAGTTAAGCATCTGACTCTTGGCTTTGACTCAGATTATGATCTCAGGGTTGTGATCTCAGGATTATGAGCTCGAACCACACACTGGGCTTCTTGCTAGGCATGGAGCCTGCTTGGGATTCTCTTTCTCCTTCTCCCTCCCAGAGAAAAAGAGAAAAGGAGAGAGAAGAGAAGAGAAAAGAAAAGAAGAGAAAAGAGAAAAGAAGAAAGAAAAGAAAAAAGAAAAGAAAAGCAAAAAAGAAAAGAAAAATGCCCTCCTGGAAAGAGAAATGTATAAATGTTCAGCTGGAAGAGTTATAGACTACCAGAAAAGACTTGGGGTTTATGACATTTGGAGGAAAGCCAGCAAACGAGAAAAGAGGAAAAATTGGAGAAAGTGGAGAATTCTAGAGGAGTGAAAGTTCAAAGGACAGAAGAAGTAGGAAGGGAAGAGCAGGGGTAGTGGGAGGAATCCAGAGGGATATGCTGGCTGGCCTAAGATCTTGGTGAGGCCCGGGTGACCCTGAGGCATAGGTAAGTGGGAGCACCACCGTGGGCAGGGGTTCACCTCCTTCCCTTCCCCTCTACCATCCCATCCCGACTCTGTATGATTTGGATTCTTATCCCCCGAACTCTCAAGTGAAGAGCTGTCTGAACCTCTGTTTCTTGTGGTGAAGGGCAGGCAGCAAAAGCAATGAAAACCAAATAGTTGAAATTTGTATTTAGTAGCGTTAAGTACGTGACATGAAAGAACTTATTCAGTCCTTGACAAAAGGACAAGGCAACTCACTCTCTCTTCTGCCATCAGTGGAAAAGAATAGAGAATGTTTTGGTGTCGAATTTGGGGGAAAAGAGTCCACTCCTATAGGAAACCTATCTGCAGCTTCCCTCCTCCCTCCCTCCCTCCTTCCATTCCTTTCCTTCCTTCCTTCCATTCCTTTCCTTCCTTCCTTTCCTTCCTTCCTTCCTTCCTTCCTTCCTTCCTTCCTTCCTTCCTTCCTTCCTTCCTTCCTTCCTTCCTTCCTTCCTTCCTTCCTTCCTTTCTTCCTTCCTTCCCTCCTTCTTTCCTTCCTTATCCCCTCACCCAAACATCCCCACCAATAAGAAAGAGCTGTAGAAACTGCATCAGCTAAACACCAGGAGCTTGGTACCAAACTGGGCTTGCGATTCAAGCTGCCTGGGCCAGTGTACTCCTTCATTCCATGAAGCAGAGCAATGAACAGATACCCTTGACCGGTATAAATACCTTGTAAAAGTTTCCTTTGTCTTTCCCATGGGTATAAGGGCTGCTTGTGCAAATACACCCACAAAGACACACACACACACACACACACACACACACACACACACACACGTCTCCCTCATTGGATAGGATCATCCGGAAATTTTCTCCCACAAACGGGTAATCACCTCTAACACCTGCACCCTCCCTGAGTGATCCTTCTGGCTACCTTGCAGATAATGCCAAGCCCTTAGCAGCCCACTCGAAAATAGTGTCCCAGTCCCCCCAACTTCCAGGCTAACACTAGGCCCTGTACAGTCACAAATGAGCCCAGTTCAGGCTCCTGACCATTGATCCAACATCAATTTTTTCCAAGCCGGAGGCATGCGATTATCTGCAAAGCTGACTTACAAGATAAAATCCCCAGGCCTCTCCCCAACACCCCCCCTCCAACAAGGAGACATTGATTTTACACAGAATGTGCATGGCTTTGATGGTGTTATTGCAATCAACATGAAAAATACCACCACAGTGCTTATCCGGATGTCTCAGTTGTTTTGCCTCATAGCACAAGTGATTGTTTAAAGAGGCCTGACACTGTTGGAGTCTTTTGTTTTATGGATTTTGCAAAGCATTGCTCTTTGTCTCCTGGGCTGCCTGAGGAGGAAGCTCTTTTTCAAGGCAATGGGCAGTGCTTTCAGAAAATAGGATCCAACCTGAGGGCTGATTTGGGGAGTCATTTAAGCTCCCACATTTACATGATGATGGTCCCATAGGAAAGCCTACTCCTAACTGGTGTGTGCCTTTAACTGCCCAACTGGCCAGGTTACCCCCATCTGTTTCCCTGGTGTTCTGCCTTTCTTATTCCTTGCTGGTCCTAAGTAACTAAATGGGTTTGCTCTCTCTCTTTTACCTCTCTGCCTCTCACTCCCCACTCCCCATGTCACAGCTGAGCAGTTATCTGACTCATCTGATCCCCAGCAAAAGACAGAGCATTCGCCACCCCTCCCACCCAGGCAGGATGCCAGAGATGCAGACACCACTCGGTCTCTCCTCTCCCCTGCAGGTGACACACAGGTGCTTCTATTACCCAATCTGGCCACCTCTCCCATCAGAACAGGAGCCCCCCAAAGGCTGGGCTGTTCACCCTGTCTGCTGTACCTACTTATGGTTTATTGTCCAATTTAGTTCTGTTTGAATTATATGGAGAATCAGAGTGAGGGTAAAAATTCAATTGGATAGTTATGAGACCAAGTATTGGGGAAGGATTGCTGAATTCTGAAGCAGGTTATCTCGGCCCGGGTACTATTGACAAGTGGGGCCAGGCAATGCTATGTTTTAGGAGAATGTCCTGTGCATTGTAGGATGCTTAGCAGCATCAAAGATGTCCCAAGTATTGCCATATATTCCCTGGCAGGAAAAATCACTCCAGTTGGGAACCACTGCCCTAGGACATCACAGGGCAGAGGAGGCTAATGCTAAAAGAAGTTCATGAAGACATGGTAACTTGAGGTCAAAGTGAGGCATAGAAGCTTACCTGTAGGATCACTACCCATCCTGCCTCTAGTGTCTGTGGTGCTCCCTACCAAAACTGCACCACGATTCCAAGCCACCTTCTGAGGATCAATATCCTCAACTACCTATTTCTACTGTCCCATCACTACAAAAAGAGCATATTTCTACTGCCCCATCAAATCTCCTGGCTCTAAATTTGATTGCTGAATTTATTGGACCATGTTCAGGCCCAGTTTGGGGTTCTCTGTTTGTTACAGTGTAGACAGAGAGCAAAACTGAGCCATGCCCATATAACCGTAGAGAAAAGGATTTAAGCTTAGAGTGGGGGCAAGTGGCTTTGGGGTCCAGATCTGCTGTTGGGTCATTGGGTGACACCCCTACTCTCCACAGACAAGGCTTCTTTGTTTGACTTTCAGTAGGAGAGCTGAAAAAGAAGGAGGTGGGCCCAATTAAGGATCTTTAAACCTTTAAACCGTTGTATGGATTTCTAGAGTTCAAAAAGCTACCGTAGGGGCGCCTGGGTGGCTCAGTTCGTTAAGCACGTGTCTTTGGCTCAGGTCATGATCCCAGGGCCCTGGGATCGAGTGCTGTATCAGGCTCCCTGCTCAGCCAGGAGCTGCTTCTCCCTCTCCCTCTGCCACTACCTTCCGCTCATGCACATTCTCTCTCTCTCCCTCAAATAAATAAAATTGCTTAAAAAAATTAAAATATAAAGGTATCATAGGCATCACCTTGGAAGAAGAGAGAAAACGTGAACTGAGCAGCTTCAGCCTGCCACTCAAATACTAAGAGGAGTTTTTCTCTTACCTATTCTAAATACTAAGCTTCTGGGTTAAATTTCCTCCACTCCCCAAATAAACTTTAACATCAAATGTGTGTGTGTGTGTGCGCACGCACGCACGTGTGCATTGTTGTTGTCATCGTCTGGAAGGGAGGGGGAGACTGGGCCAAAGTCTGAATACAGCAAGGGCACTGGGAATGTGTAGTCGACAGGCAAGGTGGGGGTCAGTGGACGGATGATTACTAAAAGGAAGATCCAAGCGTGAGGGCTCCCCCGAGCGTGTGGGCTCCCCCGAGCGTGTGGGCGCCCCCGTGCGTGTGGGCGCCCCCGAGCGTGTGGGCGCCCCCGTGCGTGTTGGCTCCCCCGTGCGTGTGGCGGCCCCCGAGCGTGTGGGCTCCCCCGTGCGTGTGGGCGCCCCCG
>PITA01029371.1:0-17993 GCA_004023965.1 Spilogale gracilis | reverse complement strand
AGAGAGAGAGAGAGAGAGAGAGAGAGAGAGAGAATGAGTGGGAGGGGAAAAGAGTGAGGGAATGAGAATCCCAAGTATACTCACCCATGCAGGGCTGCTGTCATTACGACCTGAGCCGAAACCAAGAGTTGGACACCTAACAGACTGTGCCACCCAGGTGCCCAGATGTTTCTTAAAAACAAGTCATGAAAGAAGCCCGTAGAAGGGCCCAGGCAGAGATTTATAAATTGTTGGATTTTATCATAATAATAGAGCATCAAAATCAGTCAGGGCCCCAAAAGGAAGCACATTACACACTCAAGCTCGGGAAACCCAAGAAGGGCTTAGTAAAAGCACTCGGCAGAGCCACAAAGATGTGTAGGCGGGGTGTAGAGGAACCATGAGAGGGAGTGCAGTGGCAAGGACAGGAGGGAGCTGTAACAGTCGTCACCGTAGGGCCGAGGGAACGAGAAGGAGGAAGTGGCCCCAGGGGTCACAGCGTCGCTGATTCTGCTTTAACAGGGGCAGTGACAGCCACGTCGCGGGAGGCAGCCAGGGGAACAAGTGCCTGGCACGCGCTGCTCTTCCACTTTCCAATCTCTTGCTGTGGCTCCCCTTTGCTGGATGAATCTAGAAGCCAGACAGCAAGGCGGCTTCTTGACCACCAGGGCTATGTGTGTCATCAGCACAGCCCCCATGAGAATAAGCTTCCTAGGGCAGAAAAACAGAGTGGAGGAAGCTGGGGAGTAGGTCTTGAAGAGACGTTGAATGATGTGTTCTCTATCATCTGGATTCTTGATCATCCTGTAGCACAGGCTCTTCTTGCAGAACAATGTTCGGGAGCGTTCTCTTGAGTGAGGGGCAACTGGTGGCTCAGCGACATCATCCCGTGTCCTCCTAATAAGAAACAACTTTGGGGCTTCCTGTCATGTGAGTGATCAGGATTGCCTATTGCCAGGATGTGACATCTAGGTCGTCCCAGAGTGCAGCGATCCAGGGTCCGAAGGGTCAGTTTTGCCTGTGGGATGGCATCTCTTCTTATTGTTTGGCACCGTGGCAGTGGCAGTTCGTTGTAGCTTCCTGCATTCTGTCCCCCTCTCCACCCTGTTTGCTTCTAGTGTGGGTTGATTGGGAACTAGATTCAGTGCCATGGTTGTTTTCTGCCTTAGTTCCCATATTCCCACCCATCTATTTATTTCATCATATGTGGTGTCTTAGCAGAGAATCTCTCCAAAGTCTATCACATTCTAGGCAGGGTAGCTGGTGAGAAATTCAAGTTGAGCTTCCTGAGTTTGGGAAGCTTGGGGTGTCATCATTGAGCACACCTTGCCCCAAATGCCCCAGGCCATGTCTAAGGCTGGAGTGAGCTCTTCTGGGGTCCATTTTCTTTCAGGAAGACTGCACCCCAGTGTTTTCATCTTGGACTTCAGGGAGCCAGATGGCTTTTGGGGTCTGGAGGCTGCTAAGAAATGGAGCTGTGAGTAGAAGAAGGGGTGCACCTGCTCTCCTGATCTGGGGAGGGGCAGTCTGCCTTGATGGTATTGTGTTCCTCCTGCCCCGTTACATTCTGTGCCCAAACACTGTTCTTTATTGTTCAGAAAGTATACTGACCTGACATTTAGAGGTCAAGTTCAAGCTCTCAGTCTGGCCCCAACCCATGTCCTCTGATTCACCTCCCACTATGGACCAACACGAACTGTCTACCTGAGCCTAGATTTTCAAGTAACAGCCACCCATCATGAGTGCACACACCCACCCACCCACCCACGTACCCACATCCTTACACACTTAGAGAGTACAGCCCTGTGCCATGCTTACTGGACAGTTGGAAAGTCTTCTATGCCTTTTTCCATGTCTAAAATGGACCTGCCTTCCAGGTTCTCCCCAGGTCCCCCTCATGATCTCCCAGGTTCTCAGCCAGTCCAACCCAGGATGATCATTCACTGATTTGCAGCTAGTTATCAAGCCCTGACTGTGTCACTGGGCTCTAGGTCTAATTCCAGGAGACCCAGGAGCCCAGTCTTTCAGGAAGATGGAAGCTAGAGCATCCAGCTTTTGAATTTGTGCTGGGTTAATAGGTATAAAGTGATTTTCAGTGGCATTAATTTGCATTTCTCTGATCAACTAAAGATTTTGAGCAATTCCTCTAAGGCAGGTCACCTTTCCCAGCCTCCTCCTTGTAAACTGCTTTTCCTCATTTTTCTGTTAGGGCTGCTGAAATGTTCTTATTGGCTTGCAGACATTTCTTGTTCTACATTTTTGGTGACTTGGTTTTATTGTTGCAAAATCTTGTCTCATTCTGTCACCTACTATCTTCACCTGTAGTGATCTTTTTTAAAGTCCTTCATATAAATGTAATCAAATGTGCTAGTTTTCTGTGCACTTGGAGTCTGTTTGAAAAGTCCTACCCTACCTGTAAATAATAAAGATATTCTCTTATATTTCTTTGTACCAAAGTCATAGTTTTACCTTTCTTATATAGTATTAGATCCCCTTAGGGTTTATTGTTATTTACGTATTAGGTAGAGATTCAATTTCATTTTGTTTGATATACTTACAATTTCCCCAATATATCTGCTAAGCAATGCATTCTTTCCTGCTGGTTTTTGCTACTGTCTCTACTATATATTACACTCCCATATGGACATAGATTTTGCTCTGTATTCTCTCTTCCATCCCCTTGACATATTTTCTGCCTTTGTGCCAGTGGCATACTGTTTTTATTTCCGTAACTTTGAGGAGTGTCTTAAAGTCTACTTGGACAAGCCCACTATGTCCTTTGGCTTTTTTAACAGTTGACTTAGCCTTTAGAGATCTTTATTAATCTCAATATATAAATCTTAAAACGAGCTTATTGAATTCCTCGAAACATTTACCTGGAGTTTTCATTGCAATTGCTCTGAACTTATAGGTCCATATAGGGAGAATGTCATCTTCATTCTAGCGTTTTCCCATTTCAGAGGCATGTTTCATGGTCTCTTGACTGTTTCATGCCCATTGACAGGGATCAAGAGTAAATCCAGAATTCTTGAAATAGGGTATCCCTGTTCCTGAAAAAGGAGCTTTCCTCTCCTGGTCTCTCCCAAGAGACAGTCTTGGATGCTGCCTTTTCTCTGAATCCTTGCATCCCTCCCATCCCTCCACAGGGTGCAGAGGGAACAGGGATTGTCTGTCCATATGAACACCCATCGGCCCACCCACAGCAGTCTCCCACCACTCATCTCCATTTGGAATCCCACGCCACTCCCATGCTTCCTCATGCCCCATGCCCAGAGGCATCTGAACATCCCCTGCATTTCCTATTCCTTGTCGATTGCTTAAGTCATCCCACTGTACCTTCTGGAATGCCCTAGAGCAGAGGTGTCCCTTCTGCTCCTTATTGGTCCTTCCAGGCCTCCCTAAACTCCTCAGCTCTGAATCTCATGTCATCAGACCATATTCCTCTCTCCCTCTTGCTCTAATCATCTGCTGATGGCTCATGGGACACTTCCCTTCATCCTTAGTGATTTCAGCTCCTGGGTCACTATCATTGTCTCTATTCCTACTCCAGCCTTGATTCTTTGTGATTTGAATTCACGGAGCTGATTCATCTAACAAGGAGGGATCTTGAATCCTGCTCTTCCCACAATCGTGTACCCTGCTCGGACCCCTGACTTTCGTGTCTCATCATGCCATATACCTGTTGTTCTGAAGAAAACATTCACAGCAGTTGTAGTCTCAGTTTTAAAAGGGAAAAGACACTTCATGGACATTGTAAAAATCTAATCACAACAGAAAGAAGAAAAGGGAAATCTGTGCATAGATGAGGGGAACAGTAACCAGTAAAGGAGAATAGGGTTTCCATCCAATCGGCTACTTATGACATCTGACCTTGCTGGCTGGGGAAGCCTGTGGAGACAGCCGGGCTGGAGTCCTGATGGAGAGGAC
Source organism: Spilogale gracilis (assembly GCA_004023965.1). Lineage (NCBI taxonomy): Eukaryota > Metazoa > Chordata > Mammalia > Carnivora > Mephitidae > Spilogale > Spilogale gracilis. Next base: position 14,087 of record PITA01029371.1, on the reverse strand, counting down.
TGGGCAGAGCGTCCTCCCCTCAGCTGAGACTTCCAAATGACCATCTCCTTGGGCCGTATTTTATAGGGCAAATGACAGGGTCTGATGTTAAACGATTACTCACCTACATGCAGTTTGGAGTGAGCTGCATTCCTACGTTATCATGTCTTTACATCTTCAGGGAGACTGGGCAGGGTGTTCTTGCCTCCCCTCCCAGATTCCATTCCCGGGACCAGCCCAGCCTGGAGCAGGAGGGGATGCAAAGCAAATTTCATAGCTCTTGGCGTCCAGACCAAAAGGGCCAGTTCTGACCGGGAGGCCAGCTGATGTCCACTACCAGGCTCTTGCGAACACTTACGGCATGAGTCTCACAACATTCCTTAACTTGCCTGTGTACGCACAGGTCAGGGTGGTCCGTTTTGCAGGAGAAATCCCAGAGACCCCCACCCATACAATACAGCTATGCTCTCCAATATGGTAGCTACTGTCACATGTAGCTACTTACATTTCCATCAGTTAGAATTCAGAATAAGTGAAGTCCTGCTTCTCAGCAGACGAGCCATGCTTCTGGTGGCTGCAGCTAGAGGCTGCCGTCTCGTGCAGGTACCGAGCGCTGTGTCTGTGCTCACAGAGCTCCACTGGAACTTTCTAGCACTGCGCAGGACTGTGTCATTACCAATAAGTGCAACTCTTCCAAACCTCAGCTGCGTGCTCCCCAATCTCTGACCACCACCTCTTAGCATTTCGGCTTACCTCTGTCTTGTCAAGGACTTTGCTAGTCATCGGTTTGCATGTTCTCAACTCCCTGTCTTCTCCTGCTTTACCAGGCTCACTTGATGAAACAACACTGGCTAATCTGGTTCATCCCGTGCTCTTGACCTGCGCCCAATCACAGGATGGAGCTGGAGGGAGACACACAACCACACTTACAGTCTTAGTTCAATTCCTGACCTTGTCGAACACCTGAAACTAATATGTTATCACATGTGAGCTATACTTTGATAAAAAATAAAATTATAAACAAATTCACAATCAGTGCAATTGCACGGCACCGTATTGTTTGGGTCCATTTGCTCCAATGCCCTAGACATCGATTCCAGGAATGTGCCTCTTCTCAGACTCCCACCATCCTTTCCTCATCCTCACTCTCATCCCATAACCTTGCCACCACCGTTCAAGTGTTGGATAGAACACCATCGCACTCCCACCACACCTGCCCCTGCCTGTGCCACAGCGGAGATATCCAGGCTTCTAGTGTAGATGGATTCTCCTGCTTGTGCCTACAACCCATCCCTGCCCTCTACTTCAGGGCATAGCTGCCTCAGTTTCCCCTCCCTCTCCTATACCATCATTTCTTATCTCCTTACTGGCTGATAAGCACATAAACATGCTTTTTTCCCCTCCCATTAAAAAAATCTATTGTCCCCATTCTTCTCCCCAAGTTTGTGACCTTTTCTCTGCTCCCTCTGCTCCCTCAGACACGGTGTCCTCAGACACTACCCCGGTGTGTGCTTTGGGGAAGGACTTGGGGAATCATTACCTTATAGTCTTGTGGTGATGTCACAGGCCCTTCCTCAGGGTCCTCGGCTTCTCCTCCACTGGGGATTCAGGGTCTGAGGTCACAGGTGCCTGGAGAAGGGATTGACTTGCCATTGGAGTGGGTGCCTTCACTCACCTGCTCACTCGTTCTTGACTTCTTGTGGTTTATAGACTGGACGGTGCCCTTGTTGGCTGCCCATCTGTCTTGACCTTGGGAATGCCAGTCCTGATGACCTCTCGGTAGCTCTGTGTGGGTCAGGCCTCCAGGGACGCCACTCTGAGATGGACGCTGAGGGTTAGGTGCTGCCTCTGGGTCTCTATTGTTTTGGGGTTTTATTACTGCATTGTGCCGAAACCCAGTTTGTCCACTGTCAGCGGGAGCCTTTGGGGAGGGCCACCGCTGCCTTTTTAAACAGTGTGGTTGCCCCTCTCACTGGTACACTTATTTTGATTTAATAAAGGCAATGTCCTCCGGGCCCTCCTGGGAAATGCAGTTGGCTGCTGGCGGTTTTGGGTTTGTGGCAAATTTGCTCAAGTGTGCCCAGTTCTCAGAGCTTCTTGAACCCTTCCTCTCCCACTGGCCCTGGGAGTTTTGGCATTTTTTCTTTATCTATACCTTCAAGTTTCCAAACATCAACCTTGTAGTTTTTAAGGATTTCTATGCATTTATTTATTTTGAGATAGATAGAGAGAGAGAGCGAAAGGAGCAGGGAGAAGGAGAAGCAGACTCCTCTCTGAGCAGGAGCCCAACGCAGGGTCCAGTCCCAGGACGCTGGGATCATGACCTGAGCTGAAGGCTGATGCTTCACCGACTAAGCCACCCAGGAGCCCCTAACCTCGCAGTTTTTAAACATTAATAAAAAAAATCATAATTATTTTTTTGGAGCAGCCTTAATTTGATAAAACAATCGACCCGAAAGTACAGGGAGTGCTCACGTGCCCCCGCCTTGGACCCCCACAATGTCCCGTTTCGTCAGCGTCTCGCAGGCAAGAGCCACATTTGTTGCACTCGAGCAAATATTGATGTTCTTATTGACTACAGTGCAGAGTTACGTTAGGGTCTTATTCTGGGCAGGTCATATGCAGTCTTTACGACGCGTGCCTGTTTGAGGGGGTCAGCCAGAGGTCTGCCCAGTGCGGACATGGAATTTGGGGCTCCTGTCTCTGACTCCTTTTTCTCGGGTTCGCCCTTCTCATTTTTCAGTGACTATCATTTTCCTGAGCTTGGTCCTTTGATTTTTTCAGCCAGCAGATTTTTTTTTTGTCTAACTTTTAGCCACTTAATGAAGTGCCAAATTTAGCTTGACCTCCAGCAGAAGGTCTCGCAGGGCAGCATCACATCCTCTGCTAACCCCTTCTTCCAGGCTTCAGTGGGCCTCCCCAGTCCACCTGTTATCTGTGCCCTCTGGAGTCTCCCTAGTGTTTTCAGGGGTACAGTGTTCATTCATTTCTCTTGGATAGGCTGGATTTGCTGAACCAATGAGTACATGCATGTTTAACTTTTTAAAAAGAAAATATTTTATTTATTTTTTTGAGAGAGAGTGCACAGGAGCAGGAGGAAGAGTAGAGGAGGAAGGAGACCCTGCACTGAGCTCAGAGCTGGGGCTCAAGCCCAGGACCCTGAGATTATGACCTGAGCTGAAAAGCAAGAGTTGGATGCTCAACCCACTGAGCCACCCATGCGCCCCCATGCAAGTTTAATTTTTAAAGGAACTGCCAAACTGATTTTTAAAGTGGCTGCATTTTTGTATTCCCATCAATGTATGAGGATCCCAGCTTTTCAACATTTTCATCAGTACTTGGTACTTACTATCTTGATGACAGTCATTCTGATGGGTGGGCAGGGTTTTCTCTGTGCACTTTTCATTTGCATTTCTTATTAGCTCATGATGTTCGGCATCTTTCCATGAGTTTATTCATATGCCTTTTCTGATGAACTGTCTATTCAAATCTTCTACCCTTTAAAACATTAGCTTGTCTTATTACTGCATTGTAAGAGCTTCTGTATACATTCTGAATGTAAATCCTGTATTGCATATGTAATTTGCAAATATTTTTCTGGAGTTTGTGGCTTGCATTTTCATTTCTTTATGGTGTCTTCCAAAGTGCAAAAGTGTTGGTTGCAATGAAGTACATTTTCTCACCCCCCCCACCTTGATATTGCCTTTGGTTTTATATCTAAGAACTCACTGTCCATCCGAGGTTGTGAAGATTTTCTCCTATGTTTCAACTAAAAGTTTTACAGTTTTTGCTTTTACATTTAGGTTTTGATCCAACTTGAGTTAATTTTTGTGTGTGTGTATGATTTCATTACATCAGAAGAATATTGCAATTGTAAAGGTATACACATCTAAGAAAATAATCGCAAAATATATGAAGTCTAGGAAACAGAAAGTCCAGTAATTGTTAACTTTTCTTTTTTAATCATAAGGCTATGAATTTTTCTCTAAATGTAGCTTTAACTACATATAGGACATTTGGTATGAGATATTCTTGTTCTTGTTTATTTCTAGATAATTTGTAATTTCATTTTTATTTTAGCTTGGATCCATTTACTTAGAAAAGTTTTATTATTAATTTCTTAAGTTTTTATTGAACTTTCTCTTATAGATTTTAAATTCTATATTTGGGATATAAGATATAGTCTATAAAAATCACATCTTCATAAGTGATAAAAGTTTCCTCTGTGGCCAAGAACACGAGGGTTTAGAAATTATTTAACAGGGGCGCCTGGGTGGCTCAGTTGGTTGAGCGACTGCCTTCGGCTCAGGTCATGATCCCGGAGACCCAGGATCGAGCCCCACATCGGGCTCCCTGCTCAGCAGGAAGCCTGCTTCTCCCTCTCTCACTCCCCCTGCTTGTGTTCCCTCTCTCGCTGTGTTTCTCTCTGTCAAATAAATAAAATCTTATAAAAAAAGAAATTATTTAACAAATATAAGAGAATGACATGTATTCTATTAACATCTATTAGTATATATGTATATTCATGCATATCTATTAAATTGACTTTGCTCATTATATTTGTGTATGTCCTTAGTATAGCATCTGGCATATACTTAGCACGATGTGTTTATAGAAAGGTGTGTTTTTAACAAATCTTTTTATTTCTGGATGTTTGATTTTCATATCTGCCATGTTATATGATGCATAAAGGTCTATATTTTTTTCATGGATTTTTTTTTTTTTTGTCTTTTAGCATCACGTCACATCTCTTTTTCCTAGTTAATGTTTTGGCCTCAAATTCCCCTTTATCTGGTATTTTCAAGGCCACTTGTATTCCCCATCCTTTTGTTTCAATTTTTCTTTGTATGTATCATTGTTTTATTGTGTTCTCATAAGTAACATTTAACTTAGTCTATGTTAAAGTCCAATCTTTTAAAATAATTCTATTTATTTGAGAGCGAGAGAGTGAGCATGAGCAGGGGGGAGGGTCAGAGGGAGAGGCAGAAGTAGGTTCCCCGCTGAGCAGGGAGCTCAATGAGGGACTTGACCCCAGGACCCTGGGATCATGACCTGAGTTGATGGCGGATGCTTCATCGACTGAGATACCCCGGCCCCCTAAAATCCAATCTTGCTGACGACTTCAATTCCAGTCTGGCCAAGTAAGTTCCTATTGGACTAGGTCCTTCACCTGTAAGCTCTGGCCCCCAAAACAAACATAAATGAGCAACACGTAATACCTCAAGGCACAGGCGAATGGACAAGAGCAAATGGATTCAGAGTGGACCCTTAAAGACGAGACTGGCACAGGACCAGTTACCCACGGTCAGGGTTTTTACCTAATGGCTGGCCAAGCCTTGTGGGGAAGACAAACCCCAATAAATACCCTTGATGCTTTCGGAACTTTGAAACCAGAGGCCCCAGTTTGGAGGAACCGCAGCCACTGGTGGGGGGGGGGGTGGAGGGTGTCCCGAGGGAAAGAGCTGGGGAGGGTGCGTCGGCAGTTACTGGCAGGATCTTCAAACCCCTTGACGAATCCCTGAACCATGTGGAGATGGGACAGGTCCCAGCTAAGCACTATAGAAGTAGTCTGGGAAATGAAGAGTCAGAGAGACAGTTTGCAGTTGGAGTCCCAAGATATTAATGACTTACTCAAACAGACAAACAACAAACAATCAGATATCCACCTTCTTCATAGGAATCTAAAGAACTCAGGCTCCAAGACAAGACTCACAATGTCCAGGGTCCCACCCACGATTCTTTGAAGTATTTTTATTTCCCTATCTCTATACTCATACTCTCCTTCCTACAATACCTGAGTTTTTCTGAGGGTTTAAAGTTCTTGACTTCAAGACTGTTAGTGTTTTCCTATACAGAAATGTCTCTGGACATTAGCAGCATTTTGAATTCATCTGGGAGTGCCCCTCCCACAGATTTTTGGCTCAATCCATCTTGACAGTGTTAACAGCTCCCCAGGGGCTCCCAACCCGCAGCTCTTGTGGAGGCTGACTGCCTGTCTCCATCCTTCTGTCCAGTCTTCTGGGGAGGAGCTGCTCAGGGGCCACCTGCCTCCCCACCCAGCTCACATCCCGCCCTGCCCAGGCAAAGGCACCTTCACTGACTACTGGCCGGGCGGGGCTGAGGGCAGGATGCAGGTGGGGGAGAGGGCTCCGCCTTCCACGCTGCTCCACGTGACCCCCTAGCCTCCACCCCGGGCCCTCCTGGGGGCAGGGGAGCGCTGGGAGCCACTCCCACCTGGGCAGGGGCTGGGCCTGCTTCCCCCTTCAAATCAGCCCTTTTGCCTTTCATCTTCCAAGCTGTTCTTCCCCAGTTTCTGGTCCTCAGACAGCTCCCCGGGAGTTTACCTGCACGGTCGTGAAACAAGGGGCAGCAGCATCTTCAACGGAGGCCCTCCCATATCTCTTTAGTTACTCCTCGTCTTCCATCAGGCCTTTTGTTCTTTCTGGCACTCCTGTTCTTCACATGTCAGGTTTCCTGTGTCCGAACTCCAGACTTCTGGCTTTCACCCGTGGTTTCTACCTCGCTGTGCTTGAGTTCACATCTGATGTATTTGCCCCTGTTGAGCTCCTGGAACGACCACCGGGCCTCCACCGTATCCACTGTTTGTTGTTCATCTTGCAATTTCAAATCAGCAGATCCCAGAACAGGTGCTCATGCTCCCGTCTCCCCCCTCTTATGGTGCCGCTGAAATGTTTCTCCAGCTCTCCTCTGGCTTCTTCATTCATGCTCAGTCAGTAAAGGCACCTGAGTCAGCTACTCTGTTGGTCTTCCTCCCACAGATTACTGGGAAATGCCAACTGGCCAATTTGTACAAATTATAATGGAACTTTTTATACACTGGCAGAGGAAAGAGAACCATACGCTACTGCTTTAGAAATTTTATTTTAGAAAATGGTCTTTTTCTTGGAGAAAAAAAGATCAAAAGGAAGGACTTCTGTAGCCTCATGGGAATAATGCACGGACGGCGGGAAGGCATGAAGCCTGAAACAGTCTTGGAGGTCGCAAGTCCAGAGTAGATCATGAGTATTTAAGAGGGATAGAAATGGACTTTAAAATGTAGAGAAGGAAATTCTTCAATATGATTGTAAATATTAAGACAAAGCCAAACCTCTAAAATGCTTTCTCTTACAATGTAGCAGCTTCTTCCTAAAGAGGTGTGGTTATATACTCTCTAAGGACACCATTGAAAAGCTCCCTCAGTGGCCAGACACAACACTGGGACACTTCTCTTGTAATGACTACCTGAGTAACCTAGGAATTGATATAATTTAATGATTCATGGTTTATTAAATAAAAAGTTGCAGTTATTTACAAGCCTTAGCATTTTGTCATCAGACACAAAATTCTTTGGAGGTATGAAGGAAAAACTGGTTCAGAAGATTCCTGCAAAATAAATTGTTAAGCCAAGTTGGGGTTGATTTGGAATTTTAGAAGATACCAAGGGCAGAGCAGACTGGGCCAGGAAGCTATCAGGTGAAACTTGTCTCTGAGCCCCAAGTCACAAGTCTTCCTCAAACTGAGAAATAGAATACAGAAATAGAAATTGAAATTGAAGTCTGATGTGCGCCTCCCTGGTAACCCTTGGAGAAACAACCATCCTGAATTTTACATTCATCAATGCTAGTTTTTCTTTGTAGTTTTACCACAAGTGGGTAAATCATTAAAGATTATTTTGTTGGGGGAAAAAAGCCCCCCATGGCTTTTACTTAACAACACTGTTTTCTGAAGGAGACATGAGGATGGGCTAGGTCCCCCTCATTCTCCCACACTGTTTCCTGGTTTCCCCCCAAGCTCCTCTCCAGACCCCAAGCACCATCTCCTTCCTCCCCAACCTCAGTGTGCCCTCCCCCTCCCATCAGCTTATGAAGATGGTTACTTGGGTGGAGTGAAGGAAACTCCCAGCCCCCACACCCAACTGCACTTAAGCTACACTTCACTCCAGCCACACTTAAGCACAATATTTAATGCAGCCTCTGGTCCAGAACAGGGGCCCAGTGAATAAATGGTGACATATATGCTTGGCTCCATGCAAACTCACTCCCACGTCCTGCCACGTCTTCACCCATGTCTACAGTGTGGACGGGAACAAGGGCCCTCAGTGACAGTTAATGGTCTATACAACAATCTAGTTGGTAGGTTACATCTGTGACATTGCGAGTATAAAATGTGGCTGCTACAGACCCTCAGTGCCTTTATAGGCCTGGATGGCCCACGTGTGGGCTGCCTCTTGTCTGCCATCAGGGCACCTGGTCTTCCAGCCCACAGTACTCCTGACCTCATTTCCCGGAGCAGAATTGAGTGGATGGACTGAACAGATAGACACAGAGATATTCCCTCTGCCACTCTCCTCCTCCTGGGGGCACTTTTCTCTGCTGTGCTCTCTTCTCTTTTCTGTTCTTCCTTCTTCTATACTTCCTGTGTTTCTTACTTTCTGGGAAAAGCTAGTCTCTTGTAGATCTCCAGAAAGTTGGAACATGGCTGTCCACAAGAGCTGGGCATAGTCTTTGGAGCTCTGGTTCTTCTCAAGTGATTTTGTTTTTGATGCTGAAGAGTTGCTTCTTTCAGGGTGAAGTGACTTTTGGGGTAGACACTGGAGGTGTGGGTATGTTGTGGGTTGAGTTATTCTGCCAAACTCATATGTTGATGTTCTGGCCCCTAGTCCCTCAGAAAGTGGCCAGTTTTGGAGATAGGGTTTTTATCAAGTTAAAGGCAATGTGATTAGGGTGGCCCCTAGTTCAATATGACTGGAGTACTTATGAAAGAAGAAAATTTGGAGACAGAATTGCACATAGGAAGAAAGCCATGTGAACCTGAAGAGAACCATCTACCAAAGAGAGAGGTTTAGAACAGATCTTTACCTTACAGCCATTGGAAGGAACCAAACCTGAAATATCTTGCTTTTGGGCCAGATGTCCATTGACAGGTGAATGGATAAAGAAAATGTGCCGTGTGTGTGTGTGTGTGTGTGTGTGTGTGTGTATGTGTACACAATGGAATATTACTTAGCCATCAAAAATGAAATCTTGCCATTTGCAATGATATGGATGGAACCAGATGGTATTATGCTCACCAAAATAAGTCAGTCAGAGAAAGACAAGTATCATATGATCTCACTCATATGTGGAATTTAAGAAATAAAATAGATGAACATGGGGAGGGGAAGAGAAAATAAAATAATATGAAAACAGAGAGGGAGGCAAATCATAAGAGACTCTTAACTCTAGGAAACAACTGAGAGTTGCTGGAGGGGAGGTAGGTGGGGGGATGGGGTGACTAGGTGATGGGCATTAAGGAGGACATTTGATGTGATGAACAGTGCATATTATATCCAACTGATGAATCACTAAATTTACCGCTGAAACTAATAATACAATATACGCTAATTAAATTGAATTTAAATAAAAAATTAAAAAGAAATGTGAATGTGGACACCTCTCAGCTGGCATATTTAAATGGAAGCTAAATGATGGCTAAGCTTTGCCCCCATCTTCAAGGAGGGTGTCTTGTACAGCAACATTATACTTCAGAATTTCATCTTGAGTGAGTGGCCTGGGGACTGAATGGCTTATTTAGAAACATTTTTGTCCATTTGGGTTTAGAACATCCTGTTTTCCAAACATTTCTAAATCTGATGCTTCTGATCTCTCTGACATAAAAACCTCATTTAAGCGTTCAGATTCAATACCGACTGTAGAAAAGAAACCCTTGAGTCTTTAGAACCACACATACAGAACTCTTTCCTATGTTCTGTCTCTGGGTACTGCTCATGGCATTTGTAGAACTCGGTGCAGCTCTGGAATGTTGGGATTATTTCATGGCAAGCATGTGTAATTTTGATGTTTTCAGTGTAAGTATGAGAAAAATAATGTGCTTCTTGGCACATCTATTCCAATGATAGTGGAGGTGGCTTCCTATTTTTGTTGTTCTTACATTACAAATTTTGAACATGATCTCTTTTCATTTGGCCACAAACTTCTCAAACGTCTTTTTTGGTATCCCCTTGACTTAGTCTCCTGTTTAAACACAAATTTCCCCATTTTCTGGATTTTTCTGTCCTCTTTATTTAAAAAAATATCTTAACAATCCATTGATCCAACTACAAACTCTTAAAAGGGATACTTACCATAAAGAACAGAATATTTACAAAAATGATGATCCAAAATGCACAAAGTATTTTTACAGGTGATCTAAAGAAGACAGAAGGCTGCATAGGAAGATCTTTGAGCTCATCTTTGAGGAATAATGTACAAAGGACAGACGGGGAGGTGTTCTATCCAAATAGAGTGAAGTTCTTTGTTAGGGATCTGTAAGAAGAGGGTCAGGGGACTGAGAAGTATAGGATCTTTCCTTAAGGAAGATCCTATTGTGCAGTAGAAGCAGGAAAGCCAAAAGAATCACTCACTCTATGGTCTGCCAAAGAGGGTCTTCTGGCTGGAAAGAGTAGAACAATGTATAAAGGGAGGCAGACGTAGGAAAGGTGAAAGGATAGCCACAAAGCCTAGCAGGCATTTATATGGCAATGGACGTGGTAGCTCTGAGGCGTCATAGCCCAGAGTGTTCCTCAGAACCGCCAAGTACCTTTGAGGATTCACAGTTGTGGATAAGGGTTCCAAAGACTGGGAATAGGCTCATGTGAGCTCTCTTCAGAGAAAAGGGAAAAAAACAGAGATTCTCTGGACTGGTAAATGTCAAGTCAGCCCCTGGTAGCTTCTGGAATGCTGTGTGAAAACAGATGGTTTTTGAACATTCAGAATAAGAAATAATGAACACTGAGTACCAGCTTAGGTTCCTGACGAACCATAACCAATTAGCTTCATTTTCCTTCTTGTGTTTAATTAGTGAATTTAGGAATACTGTATGCATGTTTTCATCTCATTAAAACACTTGATGAAGATTCTCATATTCTTTGACAAGGTGAAGAAAGGGAACTATGAGGCTAGCAGCCAGAAGGCGGATTCTTGACTGATGAATGACTGTCTTTAAATGGAGTCGATTAAGGACGTAGTGTTGAGGTAAAGAGCTGTAATCTTGGGCCACATGTTTCTGTCCGGGGATGGTTTTGGTTGTCAGTCATGCAGATGAAGTCTTAGTAGATTTACTTATGAGATTGCAGGGTCCCTTGCAAGCAGTCTTAGAGAAATTCATGTCCTACATGAAGCCTTGGCTAATTACTTGCACATAATATGTTATCAGTGAGTATTTGTTGAGTGAATAAATGAAGAAACAGAATATTTATGAATTAAATTTGCATATCACAAGAAATCTGAATGGAAATTTCCAGTGAATACTGAAGCTTAAAAGTTTCTCTAAATAGAGGAACATTTACAAAAAACCAATATAAGATTAAAAAAGAGAACCTTTCTGAATCTTTGGACATGCGGGTCAGGGCAGCCTGACCTAGGGGTCCTGTACCAAGATGCTTCAAATCCATATTAAAAATGTTTGGGTTCCTGTGAAGCCCAACTATCTCCAAGTTTACCGGGAGATCTGGGTAAGAATGGGGTTGATGGGTTTCATTGTTTATAAAATCTGTCGTTCTGATTAAAGATAAAGCTGTGAAAGCTTTGAGTCTCACACCCACTCATGGCCATCATCAGCTAACTTTACTTGGAGTACCCATCAGATGGAACATCAGCGTGGCTGTAAATCTCAGCCAGTTTTGTTAGATGGGAACATGGAGTATCGCTGTCCACTCATAGATGCATTGTTTCCTTTGTGGTATGGATAAATGTACCTGTGAGGTGCAAGAAAAAGATTTAAAAAGAATAAAGGTATATTTTTTTCATTTAGTTGATTGTCTCCCTGCCCCCCCCCCCCCCCCCCCCCAGCTGCATGTGCTATGGCTATGCTGTGCTTATGGTTGGGGCTGTGGAAAAGATGAGGCCACATTGAGAGAAGTAAGGTGTCCATCTGGTCCCATCACTGTCTGTAGTGGTCAGATCACACCTAAAGTATTCTGTCTGTGTATATGTGTGACATATTTTCAGAAGGAATATACAGATCGCTCCAAGACCACAAATGGGCAACTGAAAACCATCATTTACAGAACTGATTAAAAGGATAACATATGGGGCACCTGGGTGGCTCAGTTGGTTAAGCGACTGCCTTCGGCTCAGGTCACGATCCCAGAGACCAGGGATCGAGTCCCACATCGGGCTCCCTGCTCAGCGGGAAGCCTGCTTCTCCCTCTCTCAGTCCCTCTGCTTGTGTTCCCTCTCTAGCTGTGTTTCTCTCTGTCCAATAAATAAATAAAATATTTTTTTTAAGTTTTTTTTTTTTTTAAAAAGGATGACAAACCTTTAACTCTGGAAGAGAGACATTTGAAGGTGAACCTGTTGCTAGAATAGTGTACCAGATTTGTGCTGGCCCAGGAACTGACTGCACCCACATCCACTGGGGTCATTCTCAAGACTGAGGATTTTTCCAAGATGCAAGATTTTGTCCAGCTCCAAGAATCTCCATTATAAGAGATCATGCATGAATCATCCTAGGGGGCATTACTATAGAAGAAGAAGAGTCCACGGCACTCAGCTAGTACAGATGTTAGAAGTAAAGTGACTCAAATCAAAAAATTAAAACCAAATGAACAACTGAGTGTGGTGGTTGACAGGTGATGAGCGAATTCTCTTCCATGTGTGGTGGAGAGCTCCCTGCCCCTGAGAGGTTTAGGCAGGGAGTGGATTACCAGGATGCTATGAGAAAGGACTCCAGCTTTTGGGGGGAAGTAATTTGGAAAAGTTTGAAGTTTTTTTCATTAATTCAACAAGTATTTCTTGGATGAAACTACAGGGCTAAGAAGAAAAGATAGGGCAGAAAGAAGGCTCTGCCCTCTTGGAGCTCACCTTTTATGATTTATTGATTTCAACAAAGCCCAGCCTTAAAGGATGCCAAAGTAGGAGATGGAAAAACCATAGGCAAGCAATTACACAGGGGAACATGTAACTTAGAAATAAATGTATTCCCACTAATTCAGCAAAGAATTCAGTGGAAAGAAAAGAAATGGGGAAAATTGACTGCAAGTATAAATTTAGGCTAAAAAAGTTGGCAAACATATAAGAACTGTTAAGTATTCTGATATATATATATAAATTTTAGTGTTGCTATATTCAAGAGAGTGAAATCTGGATGCTTTTTAAAAATGATTTTATTTATTTATTTTTAGAGAGAGAGTGTGTGCAAGTAGAGAAAGGGGCAGAGGGAGAAGGAGACGGACAATCTCAAGAAGACTCTAGATCCCGATGCAGGACTCAATTTCAGTACCTTGAGATCATGATCCGAGCTGACAGTGAGAGTCGGCCGCTCGGGGCGCCTGGGTAGCTCAGTTGGTTAAGTGTCTGTCTTGGCTCATGTCATGATCCTGGAGTCTAGGGATCAAGCCCCACATGGGCTCCCCACTCAGTGGGAAGCCTGCTTCTCCCTCTCTCACTCCCCCTGCTTGTGTTCCCCCTCTGGCTGTGTTTCTCTCTGTCAAATAAATAAACAATCTTAAAAAAAAAAAAGTAGAAGTCTAACCTGTTTAAAGTTTTTAAAATTTAATATTAAGTTCCAAAGACCAAAAAACTATAGAGCCCTAAATTACTTATGTGAATGCATTGTTCTTATTATAATGCTAAGCTAATCACTGAAAGCAAGAAAACATTTGAATTTAAATTTCCTCTGACTGATGCTGAAAGAAAGTACAAAAACATTATTGAGACAGCATCCTTAACCAACCAAGCCACCCAGGCGCCCCAGGACTTCTATTTCTGTCAAGAATGTGATCCATGTACACAAAAATCCTCCTGTTATTAAAAAAACCAAAAAACAAAAACAAAAAGGAAAACTTAGAAATACTGGATTACATAAGGTAAAGTTTCTTCAGAAGAGGAAGCTGGGCTTGCGAAATATAGAGGCAGGATCCAGAGAAATATTGCTTGGGAATTTTTAAGTCTCAAGGCAGGAAATAAATTCTTCCATTGAGGAAGGCCTGTGAAGCCGAAGCAGTAGACATATGAATCAACAACAGTGTTTGGAGTGAGCTGGGCAGTCAGGGAGTCGGGGCCAGAGTCCCCAACAAGAGAACACAGAGTCAGGACAGCCAACCTCAAAAGCACCGACCCCCCCCCCCC